>JAGFNQ010001086.1:209825-315486 GCA_024364735.1 Boesenbergia rotunda
CCTTATGGGCTGCATAACTTAAGAGCATTCTAATGGATTCAAGTCTGGCTACAGGGGCATAGGTTTCATCATAATCAAGACCTTCTACTTGGCTAAACCCCTTAGCTACTAGCCTAGCCTTATTCCTACTGTTTCTCCTTGTTCGTTAAGTTTATTCCTAAAGACCCATTTAGTTTCAATAAATTTCTTGCCTTTAGGTAAGGGTACTAAGTCCCAGACTTGACTACGTTCAAATTGGGCTAACTCTTCCTGCATGGCTATGATCCAATCAGGGTCAAGTAAGGACTCTTCTATAGAGTTTGGGTTCAATTTTGAAATCAATGCAATTTGACTAAGGTTTCCTAAAAGCTGATCTAGTCTGAACCCTTAGTTCTGGATTACCTAAGATTTGATTAGTTGGGTGGTCTGAGTTAACTCGTACAGTTCTGGGTTGGTTAGGTTCAGTTTCAGGTGTGGGTTCAGTTAGATCATCGTTTTGGTCCTCAATTGGCCTTTCATCAGGGTCAGTACTGGGATCTAACAAAGTCAATTGGTTGGTAGGTGGTTTGATCAGAGTTATTTGGGTCAGATTTTTCATCAAATTTTACATTTGTAGTTTCTTCAATTTTTAGGGTAGTTTTGTTATAAACTCTATAGGCTCTACTGGTTAGGGAATAACTACAAAGATACCTTCCTCAACCTTAGAAGTAAATTTTCCTAAGTGTTCTCTAGTATTTAAGATATAGACTTTACATCCAAATACTTTAAGGTATTTAATGTTTGGTTGTTTGTTATAATAGATTTCAAAAGAGGTCTTTCCTAGGTTTTTAATTAGAGTTATTCTATTTTGTACATAACAAGCTGTACTAACAGCCTCAGCCCAAAGGTATTTAGGTAAGTTGTATTCATTAAGCATTGTTCTAGCTGCTTCTTGTAGTGTTCTATTTTTTCTTTCTATAATTCCATTTTGTTGAGGTGTTTTAGGGCAAGAGAATTCGTGATGGTAGCCTTTTTCTAGACAAAATTGATTAAATTTATGATTTTTGAATTCTCCGCCATTATCGCTCCTAAATCTTTTGATTTTAACCCCCTTTTCATTTTCCGTTAATTTACAAAATTGAGTGAGTGTATCAAAAGTTTCATCTTTATTTTTTAAGAATTTTACCCAGGTAAATCTTGAATAGTCATCTATAATTACTAGGCAGTATAGGTTACCATTAATTGATTTAACCCCATGTGAGTCAGATAGGTCTAGGTGAATTAATTCCAGAATTGACTTGGTTTGAGTTTGATTAGTTGGTTTGTGGGTTGACCTAGTTTGTTTTCCTTGTTGACAAGCATTACATAAGGTTGACTCAAGGTTAGATAACTTTGGTAGGCCTCTAACTAAACCATTTAGTTTAGGTAGTTTTCTGAAGTGAGTATGTGAAAGTCTCCTATGCCAGAGCCAAGTCTCATCCTTATAGGTTAAGAGGCAATTTTCTAAGGGACAGGTTAACTTAATTTCATAAATGTTATTGTGCCTAAGTCCTCTAAGTGTGATGTTTGGGTTGTCATTGTGTTTGATCAGACATTCATTTGATAGGAACCTAACCTTATAACCAGTGTCACACAATTGGCTAATGCTTAGTAAATTGAAGTTAAAATTCTCAACAAGTAATACATTTGTTATTATGAAATCAGACTCAAGTTCAATATTGTCTAGGCCAATTACCTTAAGTTTACCGTTGTTTCCAAAAGCAACGGTCCCTAGTCTTTTGTACTTGAGTTCTGTAAATTTGGTGGGATCCCCAGTCATGTGTCTGGAGCATCCACTGTCAATAATCCATTTGTTTTCCTACAGTTAAGTAAAAGGTTTAGACCTTAGGTTGAGTTTTTTTTTTTAAAAAAAAAATCTAAGAAGATTTAAAAACTTGAGTTTGAATTTTGAATTTGAGTTATGTTAATTTTGATTTTGAATTTTAATTTGAATTTTAATTTGAATTTTAATTTTAATTTTAATTTGAATTTTAATTTTAATTTTAATTTTAATTTGAATTTGAATTTGAATTTGAATTTTAATTTTAATTTTAATTTTAATTTGAATTTGAATTTGAATTTGAATTTTAATTTTAATTTGAATTTGAATTTGAATTTTAATTTGAATTTTAATTTGAATTTGAATTTTAATTTTAATTTTAATTTGAATTTGAATTTGAATTTGAATTTTAATTTTAATTTGAATTTGAATTTTAATTTGAATTTGAATTTTAATTTTAATTTTAATTTGAATTTGAATTTGAATTTGAATTTGAATTTGAATTTTAATTTTAATTTTAATTTGAATTTGAATTTTAATTTTAATTTGAATTTGAATTTGAATTTGAATTTTAATTTTAATTTGAATTTGAATTTTAATTTTAATTTTAATTTTAATTTGAATTTGAATTTTAATTTTAATTTGAATTTGAATTTTAATTTTAATTTTAATTTTAATTTGAATTTGAATTTTAATTTTAATTTGAATTTGAATTTTAATTTTAATTTTAATTTGAATTTGAATTTGAATTTTAATTTTAATTTGAATTTGAATTTTAATTTTAATTTTAATTTGAATTTGAATTTGAATTTTAATTTTAATTTGAATTTGAATTTGAATTTTAATTTTAATTTTAATTTTAATTTGAATTTTAATTTTTGAAAGTTGAGTTATCAATCAATAATTTGAATTTGGTTATCCTTATTCATCTCACTCGGTCTAAGTTATCAATCAATGGAGTCTTATGATTTTGTGAGATGATTTTGAGTTTGATTAGAAAAGTTAACTTGACCTTGTGTTAGATCCAAGTTTAACAAGTAGTAATTTAAAAGTACACTTCAATAATTGGCTTCCAGGCCATGGCGAGGCACAGTGGCCTTCTTTGGCCGAAGCCTTATTGGAGCAACAACCATTTTCTAGTCAAAGCCGCTTAAAGAAGTTGAACTTTTAACTTACTCATTGAAAACCTTGGTACTAAATAGTACAAGATTCAAATTAACTTTGAAGCTAATCCTAAGTGCCCACCTGGGCAGAGGCTGATTTTAAGGTGCCAACTAGTTTGGAGCCTCCCCCTAAATTGTAGACTGGGTGTTTAGGGTCAATGTAATGGATGTCCCTTTTTGGGACATAAAATGATTCTGACCTACTTGCTTTGTTAGATAAGCTTTCGGAACCCACGCTTTTCGTTGATTTTTGCGGGGGTGGATAAAGGAGATAAAAGATCTTTGGTTCGATCTTGATTTATATCCAATCCCAGATTTGTTGTACATGCCCTTTGTGATCCAAGAATAAGGTCAAGGTTCTTGGATCGGGTTGTGAAAGTTGCTAGTAGATCCTTAAGTTTTAGGACTTCACCCTTTAGGGTTAAGTTTTCAGTTTCAAGCTCAATTAATTTTTGATTTTTAGTTTGTTCAGTTAATGTTATGGTATTAATTAATTGCTCCTTAAGGTCTTGATTTTCCTTAAGAAGCTGGTCATTTCTAGATTCAGATTCAAGCAATTTTTTATTTAAAACAGAAATAATTTTAAAGAACTTTTTATTTACTGAATCTAAATATACCTTAGTCGAGTCGTCCGAAAAGAGTCCGATCTCTTGACTCGACTCGTATTCGGAATCCTCGTCTTGCTCCGAGTCCGATTCTGGTCCGGTTGCCATCAGTGCGAGGTAGCTTGCATTCTTCGGTTGTTCATCGTCGGAATCGTCCGAGCTTTCATCCCACGTGGCTTGAAGAGCCTTCTTCTTTTTGTTCTTAGTGGGTTGGTCTTCTTTCTTGTAAGGGCATTCATGTTTGAAGTGCCCTTTTCTGTTACAGCCGAAGCAGATCATTTTGCTTTTACCTTCAGTGCTGTAGGGCTTCATCACCTTTTGAATATCCTTCTTTGAAAGTTTGTTCTTCCTTCTGGTGAACATTTTTCTTACCAAGTTCACCAGTTGTTCTTCTTCATCAGAGCCTGACTCATCTTCAGGTTCTTCTTGGACTTTTCTCTTTGATTTGGCTTCCTTTGGTGAACCTGCAAATAAAGCTAGCCCTTTCTCGGCCTTGGCGTTAGTCTGTTCGTGCAGTTCTAATTCACAAAACAATTCATCTAAATTAATTTTAGAAAGGTTCCTAGAAATTTTATAGGCATCTATAATAGATGCCCATAGTGAATTTCTAGGGAATGCATTTAAAGCGTACCTTATTATGTCCCGGTTCTCCTGTTTGTGCCCGATCATGTGGAGTCCATTCAGTATGTCCTTGATCCGGGCGTGGAGATGGCTAGCAGATTCTCCTTCCTGCATTTTTATATTAAATAACTTATTTAAAAGTAAATCCCTTTTTGTTACCTTGGCATCAGAGGTGCCTTCATGTAGTTCAATTAATTTGTCCCATAGCTCCTTTGCTGAGTCGGTTGGTCCAATTCTGTTTAGCTCCTCTTTGGTAAGTCCGCACTGGAGGGTGTTCTGGGCTTTGAACTCGGTCTGAGCCTTTTTCTTCATTTCTGAGTTCCATCTGTCGGGCCTTAGTGGAGCATTATTTCCCTCATCCATTGGCGGTGTGTAGCCTGTTTGAACTGCAAACCACTGATCCATGTCGGTCTTCAGATACACCTCCATCCTTCTCTTCCAGTAGGGAAAGTCTTCCCCATTAAAGAGGGGAGGGCGAGCAGTGCTATAGCCTTCACCTTGGGCCATTTAACTTCTGTGCACACGAAATACAAGTAGAAAAAATATCCCAAGACTGGGTCTTGGATTAGTAGTGCGGGAAATGATAAACTAACTAAAAAGCAACTTGAACGGTGTTGCACCAGATTCAAGTAAAATCAAACGAACGGAAAAAGTAATCCAAATCTAGACAACAATACCTAATTTAGATCAAGTGTAGCGAAAAACCAAAACTCGAAAAAAACTGGATTTCCCCCGGCTCTTATGGTGGTTGCACCGATACAGAGCGTACCAGGCTCTGATACCACTTGTAAGATCGATGCACGTGAGAGGGGGGTGAATCACGTGACTTTTAAAAAATTAAATCAGAGTGCTTTAAAGAGCGTGCACAGCGGAAATGAAAGAGACGAAAAACAAACACGCAAACACGAACGATTTTTACTTCGTTCGGAGCCTTCGGCGACTCCTACTCGAAGGCCCAGGTCCCTCGGACCTTTCCGTTGGGCAATCTACTAAAACTCTCTATCGGTCAACCCCGATAGAGTAGGCGAGTACAAATGAAATGAAATGAAAGTGTGACAACCCCACACTTTCAAGTAATTAAGTGCAATAAAGTATTAAAAGAAATTCTTCTTTTTACCGACGTCCGGAGTAGGTCGACTCTTTCGGGGCAGCGGGACGTCGTCGGCTCGAAGTGTAGCGTTTCCGGAGCAGGGCGCGAGCGTAGAGGAACTTGGAGCGTTGAAAAAAGTGTTATACTTTGAAGAGGGTCGAGGCCCTCTTTATATAGGGCAGGGGGCGCCCGACATGCTCGGGGCGCCCCCCACGTGGCTGTAGATCCGGCGATGCTCCGGTCAGAGCTAATCTCGTCTACTTCGGGATTGCTTTTGACTGGGGCGCCCGACGCGCGCGGGGCGCCCGATTGACCGGTCAAAATCCCATCTTCTGGCTTCGCGAGGGTGAGCTGCAGCCGCCTTCAGTGGCGTGGCACAGTGGGCGCCCGAGACATGCGGGGCGCCCCCAATTGCGCTGCTGTCGGGGCGTTTACCTCTCCGCTGACTTTGGGTTGACTCTGGGGCGCCCGACACATCCGGGGCGCCCTGCTCAGCTACGGCCTCACTCCTTTGAGGCTCTCTGAGCTGCAGAAACACAGTCCTTCGGTCCTGCATCCAGGGTTAGTCCAAAACAAGGATAGCACAATTTTATATGGACTAAAATAAGATATAATTCTAAGTTAATTAGATCCTGTCTCCCAGATCAGGATCTAACCAGGACTCAACTTAGATCACCTAAATGGGTCTAAGTTGGACCGCGCCTAAAGTCCAAGATTGGACTCGTCCTCACTGGGTCGCTCCTCCAGTGACTTACCTTACTTACCCATTGTGCAGTTCTACTTGACTTCTTGATCCTACCAGGACTTCCTGCCAAGGCTCAACCACCTTGGTCTTCTTGCCAAGTCTCAACCAACTTGGTCTTCAGCCAGTTGTCAGGTCCCGCGGACCCAACTGGACTTCCCGCCAGGACTCAACCATCCTGGACTTCAGCCTGGTGTCTGGTCCTAAGTCTTTCAACCCTGCACACTTGGTAAAGAGGTTAAACACACACAACCCTAACTTTAACCACTTTGTCATACATCAAAACCCAAGTTTGACCGTTAGTGCAAACTGCACCAACAATAAGTGGGCATGCTCCCACAACCCTCGGATCGGCTCTCAGCCGTAAGCGTGGCGACCCACGCTCCCTGAGATGTCCTCGACCGAGGAGCCAGACTCTCGCTCCACGCGAGTTATAAGTGGGCATGCTCCCACGACCCTCGGATCGGCTCTCAGCCGGACGTGTGGCGACCCACGCTCCCTGAGATGTCCCCGACCAAGAAGCCAGATTCTCGCTTTGCGCGAGTTATAAGTGGGCCTGCTCCCACGACCCTCGGATCGGCTCTCAGCCGGACGCGTGGCAGCCTACGCTCCCTGAGATGTCCCCGACCAAGAAGCCAGACTCTCGCTCTGCGCGAGTTATAAGTGGGCATGCTCCCATGACCCTTGGATCGGCTCTCAGCCGGACACGTGGCGGCCCACGCTCCCTGAGATTTCCCTGACCGAGAAGTCAGACTCTCGCTCCGCGCGAGTTATAAGTGGTCCTGCTCCCACGACCCTCGGATCGGCTCTCAGCCGGATGCATGGCGACCCACGCTCCCTGAGATGTCCCCGACTGAGAAGCCAGACTCTCACTCCGCGTGAGTTATAAGTGGGCCTGCTCCCATGACCCTCGGATCGGCTCTCAGCCGGACGCGTGGCGACCCATGCTCCCTGAGATGTCCCCGATCGAGAAGTCAAACTCTCGCTCCGCGCGAGTTATAAGTGGGCCTCCTCCCACGACCCTCGGGTCGGCTCTCAGGCGAACGCGTGGTGGCACACACTCCCTGAGATGTCCCCGACCGAGAAGCCAGACTCTCGCTCCGTGCGAGTTATAAGTGAGTATGCTCCCACGACCCTCCGTTTGGCTCTCGGTCGGACACGTGGCGACCCACGCTCCTTGAGACGACCAAGAGATCAGATCCTTGCCTTGCCAACAAGTAACAAGCAGACCAGCTTCCTTACCCCGCTCAGTTCAGTGTCTCCGATCGGACGTGTGACCACCCATGCTCCCGAGGGTCGGCCTGAACCAATACTCTCCTCACACCGGTTATCATCGGGATCCGTTCCCAACCACCCCTCAGCTCGGCTCTTAGCTAAACACGTGGCGACCCACGCTCCTTGAGTACTCACCAACCGAGCATCCAGGCCCTCGTCTCGCCAGCAAGTCATAACCGGGCTCAGCTCCTGCGCACCTCTCGGCTCGACCATCAGCGTCACCCAGACGAGCACCTCACTTCTCGCCTACACGCAAGCCACAAGCAACTATGTCTTCATGACTGTTGTAACCTAACCTCCTGATCGGGTGCACTCAAAGAAAGATCCTCTGAACCACCCAAGTTGGCAGCATTGTTCAATCATGATAGTTTCGATCTTTGAGATCTCACTCGAGCCCACCCGAGTGGTTGACATTGGGGATACACAATATTTTACCCTGCCACTCGCAAAGGCCGAATCACCCAATCGCGTTCCCTCCTGAGTGGCGGATACATAGCAACCGTTGCACTCGGGTATCACACGCTCTCGCTAGTCAAAAGGGGTCGGGCAAGCATTCCCTGAGTCGCTTGCACCTGGACGCCCATCATTTAAACGACAAAACATGCATAAGACAAAATGATTAGCATTCATAAGTAGTGTTATTGCCAAAAGGAGGCTTGGCCTCTACCTACACGAAGAAAGTAAAAAGGAACATCACCAGACTAAGGCCTACGGGCAGGTCGCTGGGGCGTGGCATGAGCCCGAACCGTCTCCAGCTCCTCCTGAGCCGCCTTCAGCTTAGTCTCCAGGGGCGCGCGATGCCTTCTAAGCCGTGCGAGGTCTCTCAAGTAGGCAGTCAGTTCTTCCTCTTTGACCGACAGACTGGCACGTAGCACCGCGGCTAACTGGCAGGCCTCCAGGAGCTCCGTCTTGACCTTGGCTAGCTCTACTTGGGCCTGTTGCTCTAAGGTCCGGGCCTGGCGCTCCCCGTGCTCTAGACAGGCGATTTGTCGCTGCGCCTGGATAGTTGTCGCGCAAGCTATATCCAGCTCCACCAGACATTCCTGAAGCCGCGCCTCCGCACGGAATGCACGCTCTTGAAGGGTCACGTTCTCAGCCCGCATAGTGTTCCCTGCCTCATCGCCAGGTCGCGACTGCGTATGGCGAAGCTGAGCCTCCAGTTCCTCCTTTCGGGGCTCGGCTTGGCGAAGGGATCGAGCTTAAGCCACGAAGGAAACGTCGATGTCGTAAATTGAGCCGATGAGCTGCAAAGAAAACAAAAGTTTTAGGCGGTAGAGAGCAAGACAAGCGTAAGCCGTTAGTAAGACACACCTGATAGACCCCCGCTATGACGCCATTAGCTCGGGTAAGGGGGTCCTGATAGTCAAACTCTCGAAGGCCCTGGTACAAATGATCGCTCAGTGGAGCATATAAATGGACTACCCGGGCCGACCCTGGCGCCTTGAGGACAGGAGTCTCGTATGCAGTGCGGGGGTCTGCCCGAGATGGCAGGATCAGATGCAAAGGACGAGGGCCTATAGCTTCCTCGGGGAGAGAAGGGGGAGGGCCATCGATCCGCACACCCAAAGATCCAGCCTGGATCAAAGGGGGCGCCTGCAGAGTAACTCCCTGAATGGAAGAGACTGGGGCACTGGACGCTGACACAGGCAGAACAGGAGTCATCGGCGGAGGGGACGTGAAGCGGGTCCTCTTCGGAGGGGTGGTGGTGGTCCCAAACGGAGGCGAACGGTCGCCCGATCGATCGCGTTGGCGCCTGGTCTCCAGTGGGCAGGTGTCCGCGTCTAAGACTTCAAGCTCAGAATCCGGCGTCTCCCCCTCAGGCGCTTTCCCCTTACTCGAAGGAGGCTCGTCGGTGGAAGCTACCGTCGGAGAAGTGGATACCGGGGTAGCTGACGAGGAGCCGGATGGATCAACGAGTGCGGCAGCTGCAAACGCGGCATCATCCAAGACGAACCTTGCCTTCAAGGATTCCGCCAACATTTTGACCCGAAGAAGATACGGGGTCACTGGAGAAGTTGACTAAGAAACGAAGGATGCCGGAAGCAGGAGAGTGCCAGGAGAAAGAAAGCTACGAGGAAACCGCTGGCCCCTATATAGGGAACACAGTGGCCAATCCTAGCCGTTGGGGGAGGGCCGCAAGGAAAAGTAAGATCGCGTCAGAACCCTCCGATGGGATCCACGAGGAGACGTAGGGTCTCGATAAGACGCATGCACTCCCGCGCGGTAGACGTTTCATTGCCCGAGGCAATCGTAACAGGTGGTTGACGCTTCGGCGCCTGAGAAACCACTGGGCAGAGGACACGTGTCCTGGCCAATTAATACAGTCCTCATAAGGAAAGGTACGGAGTGAACAAATTGGATAGTCGACCTGCCAACCAAGTGGCGGGGGCAAAAAAGGCTGCCTCAATCCAGACCCCCGGTACATAAGGTAACCTTCTATGGATCACTCACCGCTCGGCTCCCCCCGGGTGAGCACGGGGCGGCCCCACGTTCCCGGGACACGGACCGACCAAGTGTCCCAACAATCGCCATGACCAGTTATAAGTGGGCACACTCCCATGAACTTCTCGGATCGGCCCTCGGCCGGACGCGTGACGACCCACGCTCCCCAAGCCTCGCCCGACTGAGCGTCCCAGACTCTCGCTCTCGCAAACCAGAAAGGTGTCATGTTGGACCGGGTAAGTTCATCTTCAACTCTTAGAATCAGAATTCTCTAGTGGAATATGCAACCCCAGTTAGATCCTTCGATATATCAAAAGAGTAATATGCTTCTTTCAGTTGATGTCGTCGTCGTCGTCATCATCAAACCATGGTTACGGTTGATAAGTTCAATCAATTGAAGTTTAAAGTTTATGTCGATTGCGACTTTTTGACTTGCAAACGAGGTGAGTTTATAGAACAACTTGGTTTAACTATTTTTACCTCTGGCTTTTACAGGTCAAAAAACTTCATCGAGAGCATAAGCTCTACATGGTGGTCGCCAAAGGCCTCTGAAACAACTATGACTGAGTCGAGCTCAAAGAGATGGTTCAAGTGGCTTTTCTTTGCACTCAATTCCGTCCATCGCAACGGCCCAAGATCCCAAGATGTCAGAGGTCGTCCGAATGCTAGAAGGAGACGGGCTCGCGGAAAAGTGGGAAGCTACTACGAAGGTTGACTGTCTAAATCTTAATCCTCGGAGGAGCAAGAACACACACCAATATCTTGGCTCGATAGAGGACTCATCAATTATATTAGAAGCAATTGAATTTTCAAACTCTCAGTAATCGATACACACAAAATCATCCTATGATAGTTACTAAAATATAATATTGACATCATTGAAGTTATGGTGTAGCGATAGAGCGATTAATTATTATTTTAAATATTTACGATTCGATTCCCCACTGTGACGTATTTATAAAAAAACTTTTTATTGATTGTTATTATTATTTATTTTTAATAAAATATTAAATTAAGTCGAATTGTAACTGAATTTTCATTGTTTATGAATTAAAATAAAAAATAAATTAGATATAATTTTAAATTAATTATTTAATTGGGTACGTGTGGAGTGCGGGCGGACCCGGGAGACAAAGCCAGCTGTTTGACCGCCGTCTCCTGGTCGTTCGCTCGTCTCCATCCCGCTTAAACCCTAGTTCGCTCAAAACCTTCTCTCGCTCCTCTTCTCATTGCTCGCTCACCCTTCTCGCCTGGCTCTGGCAAACGCCATGGCGGCGATGGCAGCATTTCTCCGGAAGCCGAAGTATATTCCTCTCTTGGCAGCCACGCTGCCTGCTGGCCTCCGTCCTCGGCGCCGCTCTCCGTCTGAATTCCGCTCCCTCTGCAACGCCGTGACTTTGGATTGCGCGTCCCCTACTTCGGAGCAGGCGGCGGAACCTTCGCCTGGCCGGAAGGTTCTCGTGACCTTCAGAGAGGAGTTCGAGGTTGGATCCCGCACCGTCTCCATCGAAACCGGCAAGATCGCCAGGTTTGCGAACGGAGCGGTGGTCATCGCTATGGACGATACTAATGTTCTCTCCACGGTTGCGTCAGCCAGAGGTGATGGAGCTCGCGACTTTTTGCCACTCACGGTATGCGTTCGCTGTGTATTTGGGCAAAATTTGGTTGCTTCCGATTGGGATTTTGGCTAGACCTTGTCATTCTGTTAATAATTCCATTGTACGCTTAAAAGTTGAATTTTGGATTATTTTCACCCTCTTTTTCCAGAAGAATTGCATAATTCATACCATACTTATTCAGGGTGGGGATGGAAGTTGATCGTTCTTCTCTAACTGTTTATTCATAGCTGGATAAGCGCCTATTAGATAAGATTATTTCCTTTGATTTTAAAAGCTTGATTTGTGTGTTTGGCATGGGGGTATTGGCTTTGACAATTGACATGGTTAATGAGATACAAAGTGTTTTCTAGCCGCTAGTATATTAGCTACTATATTTTGCTTTACATCTTTCAGTCGTAACTGTATTCTAAATGCTGTTTAAACTCTACATAACCTCTAGTTCATCTCACAAGTATTCAATACTTGTTCACCTTTGTTTCTCCTCTGCTAAACTATTTCTTTTGTAGGTATGCTTTTACGTCAATTATGTGTGAGTTTTCTTGTTCTAAGGTTGACTATCAAGAAAAACAATATGCTCAAGGTGTTATTCCTACAACATTTATGCGGAGGGAGGGAGCCCCCAAGGAGCGGGAACTTTTATGCGGGCGTCTTATAGATCGTCCTATTCGTCCACTATTTCCTCGCGGCTTTTACCACGAAGTTCAGGTTAGCTTGCTAAAGAAAGTATTTCAAAGGCTTTACTCTTATATCTCAATCCGAACTTTTCTGTTCACTCGTGGCTTATACAGGTCATGGCGAATGTTCTTTCTTCGGATGGGAAGCAAGATCCGGATGTCATGGCAGCTAATGCCACATCTGCTGCTCTTATGTTATCTGATATTCCTTGGAATGGCCCAATTGGGGTTATTCGTGTGGGGAGGATTGATGGGAAATTTATTTTTAATCCAACTATGGATGAGGTAATATCTTGGTTTTTTTAATTGAATTTCACCTTAGTTGGTTGTAGGTTTTACATAAACTTGTGGTATTTTCCTTCTTTATGGTTGCTGTGTATGGATATTGCTATCGACTATTGTATTGTTACGGTCATTGTATTTCCTTTGTTATAATTATGTTGCAATCTGATTTTGCGGGCTGAACTAAATTATCCATAATATGCAGCTAAGCCTCAGCGATCTCAATTTGGTGTATGCATGTACCAAGGATCGTACTCTAATGATAGATGTACAAGCACGAGAGATCACAGAAAATGACCTTCAAGCTGGATTAAAACTTGCACATCCAGAGGTAGTAAGATTTCATTTTCTTAGATTTCTTGAACATCAAGACAAGTCCTAATAGACTGCAATCTGGAGCTCAGGCTATCAAATACATAGATCCTCAAATTAAATTGGCTGAAAAAGCAGGAAAGAAAAAGAGAGAATATAAGCTCTCAATGATTTCTGATAGTGCATTGGAGAAAATAAGGAGTATAGCAGAAGCACCTATTGAAGCTGTGTTTACAGACTCATCGTATGGAAAGGTACAATGATGAAATATGTTTTTTTGTTTGATCATCAAAAATATTGCCGTCTACCTTCGAATATGCCTCAAAGAATAGAAATGCATTTTGTTCTGTTAACTTCTGTTACGGATTCTTAATCTTTTGAATATGTTTCGAAATGACTGAGAATTTTATGGTCATATGCTGTCAGTTTGAACGTGGTGAAGCATTAGACCTGATCACTCAAACTGTTAAAGCAAAACTCGAAGAAGATTGTGATGAGGATAGCTTAAAAGTTCTTCCAAAAGCCGTTGACATGGTTAGGAAACAGGTAGTGATTTTGTCCAAGATTTCCCTTCCATTTTTTAGTACGTTTCTTATGAAAGTTGAAATGTTCAATGTTGCATCCATTTGAACAAACTTCCAGTCATTAATTCTTAAATGTTTAAATGGAGGATGGTTTGCCGACTTAGATTAACTAAGATCATGAAGAATACTAACTGTTTCTTTGACCTTAACAAATAGCTTGCTAATTTACCCCTTTAATCATTGGTTCATGATATTTTATTTGATACTTCGATATAAGTGATAATTCGGGCAACTTAATATGATATACGTTTGTTTATTCAAATCAATTGGTTCATTACTTAGCTTTGACATGGGAGGGATGCCACCCCAACAACAAGGGTTTTTAGTCTCTGTTAGTCTGTCACGCTAACCTTCTTCCCTTCATGCATCTTAAGAAGGTCATTTGAGGATGAATAGATCTGAGGAGACTGGAGAGATACAAATTATTCAGAGCTTAATGCTATACCAATCTTTTCCCTTGTCTTAGCATGCTTCATTCACCATCTGTACTTCATAACTATCCAGCTCTGCCACTGGTTCCTCTCTCAGATTCATTTACTTCACTGAGGCATATTTTGCAGTTAGAATTGTTTTAGTTTATGTAGAGCCCTTAACAATCACCGAGAAGTTTGGTGGACTCCACTGTATTGTTGAAGCTCGTGGAGGAAGGTTATTGTGTAATAAGGTTGTAAAAATCGTTAGGCGGCAGCCGGGTGGAGAACTATCGCCTAGCACCTAGGCGGCCTAGGTGGGGCCTAGGCGTTTTTACTGTTTATAAGGAGTCCAATTAATGGTGTTATGAATAAATGCATGCTTCTCCTTTGGACCCTTAGCTTAAGATATTTCTATCATTTCGCTTACTAAAAGTATAATAAAACAGGTATATACCAACCAATTAAACATAGACTATAGTGGATTAGTAACAAAATGACAGTAATATTTCCTCTGAACTTAATCAGATAATTCAAAATGATAAGAAGCTTAAAGTGTTTAAACTGACCGTGGAAATGTTTAACATCTTCCTCAAAGATATAAGCTTGCTGATATGATCTTGCTCATTATGAATATCAAGGTGAAATTGATGGTTGTTCATCAAGTAATTTGGAAGAACACCAGTCCATGCACCAATACTCACGTCAAAAAGTACATCCCCAGGCCAACTAAGTGCACCTTTAATATTTTCAACAACTGATATTGCAAAACTTCCTGCCTATCCAACGCAGCTATTTAATCAAATAAATATCCAAGAACAACCAATATGCATATGCCTATCCAACGCATATCCCACATTTTCTATATTTTTTATATCAAATTTTCTTTAAAAACTTTTTTAAAAAAAATGGCCTGGGTGCCGCCTAGGCCGCCCAGGCCGCCCAGGCGGCCCCTCGCCACAACCCTGCCGATTTGCACAAACTCGGAGCGGCTGGGGGCCGATTGGCGCCTAGGCGCCCGTCCAACCCGATTTTTACAACATTGTTGTGTAAAAGATCATGAAACCTACATTTTGATACATATATTGTTGTGAATATGCTGCTTCAACTAGTGACCATAAATCTACAATTGTTAGGCAGCCCAAATAGCTAGTCATCGTCGTCGTCATCAACAAGCCATGTTTGTTCCAACTTCCAACTATTGGGTTAGCTACTTGAATTCAATCTCTTCATTGGGCTCTATTCAAGGCTATCATTAATATTTCCCAGTTGTGGAAATGTAGTCATTTGGAAAACTAAAAGGCAAGCAAAGATTGTTTGTTCATTGCGTATGGGAGATGTTGTGTGTGAAGACTGTGATGGAAGAGAGAGTTTGAATTAAACTTTTCAGGGGCCTCATATTGAGGTTATATCCATTTCATTTATGATGCAATTCTGTCAGAGAAGATTGACTCCTCACACCTCTGCTAAAGATTAACTTTTCGATAGTTTGACTAGGTTTTCAGGAAGTTCCTCATTGCATTGACCTATGGAACAAGCTCAGTTGTGTTAATATATATTTTTCCATCTTGGGAGAAGTGTGCTAGTAGAGTATCATAAATATTTAGCCTTGTAAGATTCTATTCCTCCTTTCTACATTTCAAGCGGAATTTATTTAGTAAACCATCATCATCATCTAACTGTACAATTGTGTTTGTCTCAACTATTTGGATTCGTTTAATAAAGAAATTCTATATTCATTAAACTAGAAAATAGTCCCTTTCAGCCACATAACAATTGGTTTATCTTTTTATTGATAAGGAAGTCTAATGTTTTATTCCATTTCTGCATAAAGCAACTGATTTTACTGTCATGATTGCAGTTAAGAAATTACTTGTCTTTCATTTTGTCTGCCTTGTTTTAAGGAAACCTCAAAAAATTGTCATGATTTGTAATTTTAATACACTTGTGTTCGACTTGGGGGGAAATAATGGAAATTCTGTCTTTTTTTTTTTATCATGTTTGGATTCTTTGAGAAATCCTTATATGGAAAAAATTGTTCGTTCATATTAATTTGCCACACGAATAGATCATTCGTCGAAGGATTATTGATAAAGGACTTCGAGTAGATGGCAGAAAACTTGATGAAGTTAGACCCTTGTATTGTGAATCTGGAATATACCATATGCTACATGGATCTTCACTCTTCTCCCGTGGAGATACTCAAGTAAGAAGTCTTACTCTGAATTCTGTTCTTTTATGTGACTATTTATTTGTTTGTCATCCTAAGTTGCTATAGATTAGTGGTTCCATCTAACAAAATGGCCAACTTTGTGATCATAGGTTTTGTGCACTGTTACACTTGGGGCTCCTGGAGATGCACAACGATTAGACTCAATAGTCGGACCGCCAACAAAGCGCTTCATGCTTCATTACACCTTTCCCCCATTCTCTATCAATGAAGTTGCTAAACGAGGTGGTTTGAATAGGCGGGAAGTTGGACATGGTATTTCATCTTGTCACCTTATTCTTGGAAGTTGTATTCTTTTTTTTTCTTTGCGTAGACATTACTTTGCATTAAGATTATGTTTGTTAAGGGGTAATCTGCCTTGTAATGTAATCAAGATTACATTACAAGATTGATTACTTTGTTTAGTATAATTTTAAAAATAATCTGAGTTACAAAAAGCTAATAAAATTTTGTAATCTGAATTATAAAGTCAACAACATATAATCTAGATTACATTCCAAGCCCAATTACATTACAAACTTGATTACATTACTTCTAACCAAACATAGCCTAAGGGGAGTCTTGGTGCAACAGTAAAGTTGCTGCTGTGTGACTTTGTGATCACATATTCAAGTCGCGGAAATGTGATGTAGGGTAAGGCTACGTACAATAGATCTAATGTGGGTTGTCTCTTCCTAGGGACGTTGTATTGGTGGGAGCTTCGTGTACCGGGGTGCCCTTTATAGGCATTACTTTTCATTATATTCTTGGTACGATGTGATGTGGCCTTTAACATGCACAACCAATTGTACTTGAGAATGTGCCTAGTTAGCCTTTGCTCTTTGGGGCTGGGTGCACTAATTTTGACAGAAGTTGGGAATATTTCATAGCCTACCTAAATGTGAAATGAGCATTTATTTTCTTTGTATTTTCGGCTCTAAATTTTGTATTCATTTTGTTCATACTTGCCTGCTGGCATGCTCTATCAGTGGTTTGTGTTATGCATTTAGAATTATAAGAAATTGTTCATGAAGTGCAGATCATGTAGAAAAAACAAGAACAACGATCTCAGTGGAACCACTAGAGTCGAGATGAGAATAATGAAGTGAATCCAATGGGCTGTCTAAAAGATGGATTGTGATGTTGTCTTTTGGAAATTCAATTTTAGCCCCAACAGGGGATAGAAAAAAAGAAATATTGTTATGATGATATGAACATATTTAAAGAGAATTTAATGGTAAGTGAACTAGAGTTAGAGTTACTAGTTAAAACTAGAAGGATATCTCGCTTTAATTTATTAAACTTAATTGATTTCAATTTAGTGTTGTGTATCATCACTCTCGAATTCGGGGAACACTGTGACCTAGCTCAAATGGGTCGGTCGCTCCAGGTTTGACGTTTTTCACCTGGTTAATCATTTTACGGGCTAATAGCCCCCATGATTTACCTCCTCCATGTTGGCTCTGTGACGGATTGGCGGGGGCACTGGAACGAGTGAATCGCCTTTTGCCACCTCAAATGGTGTGAACATAAAAGGGACATGTTTTAACTTTAATGTCTGATCTGACATAATATTCTTATAGATCATCATATAAGATTGTTTATCCCTCTTCTTGTTTTCGCGGTCCTTTTTTGGTATTTCTGCTACTTTTTTTTTTAAACTTCAACTTCAAAGAATTATATAGGTGAGTCACAAGTTGTAGAAATTGTATTTTTTTTTTTTTTGCTTACATTATATTATTGGGTCAGAGTAATGGTTGGGCTTTTCTTTTTTCCTTATGTTGTATTATTAGGTCAGTAATGGTACCCATAACATTCAAGATCAATGTGGAAATAGATGAGACTCGAAGGAATCTTATCTGCACCTCTGCTTATATTTAATCACATTCATATCCAAAGCAGCAGCATATACCAGATCACATGGAATGGAATTATTAAGAATTTTCTTGGATGCAGTTGTTCACCTTAAGAATGTTTTATATATTCAACAGAATATAATGTAATTTCTCAAGTTTTTAAAATTATTTTCCTTTTTGGGCCGGTTACTATGGCATGTTTTCCTTTACAGGAACTCTTGCTGAGAAGGCTTTGCTTGCTGTGCTACCTCCAGAGGATGATTTTCCATATACTGTTCGTGTGAATTCGGAAGTTATGGCTTCTGACGGTTCAACATCAATGGCCACAGTATGTGGAGGTACCATCACTCTGTCAATTGTGCACTCATCTTTCTACTGATCTTTCAATACAGATTTTTTTGCTTAAATCTATTTTAATCTTTCAGTTGTACATAAAATGCTATTTTTGCATTGAGAATGTTTTTAACTCGCTAAAATTCTGGTGCATCTTTATATATGCTCTGTAGGGAGTATGGCTTTGATGGATGCTGGTATTCCATTAAGGGAACATGTCGCTGGAGTTTCAGTGGGTCTTATTAGTGATGTGGATCCATCCACTGGAAACATTACTGATTATCGTATACTGACAGACATATTGGTAAGTGCATATTGCCTTTGTCAAACGTCTCTGTTCTATATACAAGACTGCACCAGCAATATGTTACAATGGTCGAACAGGTCAAAGATAGATTTTGTTTGACCTTGTTCATATCTTACTTTTCTCTTTAATCTTTCCCTCTATCCCTTCCCTTGCCAATAGACGACATAATTCCATTCCTTAGCATAGCTTTGTTCCTCAACATGCTTGTTGTTATACTTGATTCTTCTGTGATTACAGGGTCTTGAAGATCACCTTGGGGACATGGACTTCAAAATTTCAGGAACTAGGAAAGGGATTACTGCAATCCAACTAGATATAAAACCTGCTGGAATACCTCTAGACATTATTTGTGAGAGTTTAGAACATGCAAGAAAGGGCCGGATTCAAATTCTTAATCACATGGAAGAGAAAATAAGTGCACCTCGTACAATGGGCGATGGAAGCACACCTAGATTAGGTTTTTCACTCTTCCTTTTTCCTTTATAGTTGATTTATTTGTTACTAGTTTTTTTTTTTAAAGGAAAAACTTGTTTTTCTTTTCTAACAACCTGCCTCTCTGCAGCCACCTTCAAACTTAATCCTGAATCTCTTCGACGATCTATTGGTTTTTTGAATTATCAAAGAAAGCGGATTGAACAAGAAACAGGTGCCAGATCAAAACTAATGCTTTTGGTTTCCTATGTTTTCCAGTTGTAAATTTGGTGTTTTGGCTGAACATTACCTCACATCGGAGGAGAAAATCTTAATCCATTTAAATGGTGTTGCTGCTTTAGATTTGTTTGGATTCAGTGTGATATAATTATTTAATAGACATTTACACGGCAGTATGAGAAAAGAATCAATTAACTCAATCTGTTCTTGTTTGGGTAATTCTTAAAGTTGAAGATCTGTAGCAATGCTCTAAATTCATTTTGATTCAACATATTCATGTTGTGCACAAATCCTATTGATAAATGGTGACAGTCCACTCAGTGCATCCTTCCTTTATGTTCTTCTCTTTAAAAGTTATGTTTATTGAAATCTTTTTATTAATGCTTGATAAGTTTAGGCGAATGACTTCAGTTAACTTGTGTTAATTGAGACTGCAAATCAGAATTATGCCTACAGTTTGGTTAATATGTGGGCATGGTTTTTCATAGACTAATCTTTACTTTACTCTTTAAAGGTGCACGTATTTCTGTGAGTGATGGGACTGTCACTATTGTAGCAAAAACTGGATCTATTATGGAAAAAGCTCAAGAAAAGGTATTGTCTTGAAACCTGCATGGAAATGATAGTATATGATTTGGACTTGATGCACCATTCAGACTTATCTTTGTAAAGCACTCTCCTATTTCTTTTGTCCATTCTACTTCTCAATTGTTACCCTTTCAATCATAGTATATGAACTTATTAGAACAGAAATTTGGAGGGACATTATTCATTTGACAGGTTTGTGAGTTGTCATTATTGAGACACTGTCAGTTTTATTTTCAGTTGCATTTCCTGCCTTCAGTGATTGTTTTTTTATTATCCAAAAGTGTCTACTTTCTGTTGTTATTTATTCTCAAATGTAGCCAACACGATATTAAATGTTTCTGAAACCATTGCACTTGCAAACTTCCAGTTGGCTGCAAACTGATATATTGTTGCAGATCACTTTTCTTATAGGACGTGAAATTGAAGTTGGTGGCATGTACAAAGGTGTTGTTTCTTCAATTAAAGAATATGGTGCTTTTATTGAGTTCAATGGTGGTCAACAGGGTCTTCTTCACATTTCTGAGTTGACACATGAACCAGTAAGTCTTGCTATTCTTTTTTTGCATTTCCTTATCGTTTTGTTATGAAAGACATTTGTGCCAGATGAGTGTGCACTGCGTTTGTACCACATGAATGCACCACACCGTTTTTGTAGTACATGATTTCGTGCCTTTAATTGTTGATCAGCATGTCTCTATGGCAGCTGTGATTGTTTAAAACAACCTATGCATTTGGCAGTGTCATGGTGCACGTCTGTATTCTTTTGATGAATTAAATTTCTTGCACAGCAACAAGATAAGCCTGCATTGCATTGACTCTTTCTAGACCTTGGATTGGTGAGAGTCTCATTCGCCACGATCTCTGCCATATGCCCTTGGATTTATTCTAACCTATGTCATGTGCCAAAATCATAGATATGTTGATTCCCAGGATGATGTTTTTCCCCCCTAGGCTAGGAGTTTATAACTCAGGTCAGATTAGCCTTGGCCAGTTATTTTCTTGAACCAAACCTTTACTGTTTTTTTTTTTTTTTTTCAAATCTCAATATGATTCAGATTCAGAGCAGGCAAAACCTATAATCTTTTTAATTCTAGGGTCCATTTTGGTGTCAAAGTCTCAATGGAAGCTACTAAGTTAGATAGGACTGTTAATTTATCAATAAAATTTAAGATTTAAACCAGGTTTAATTGCTCATGTTTATGGTTATTTTAATTGGGCCCAATTCAAAGCTCTAAAATTTAAATTTTTTGAACAAATTCTGACTAATTCACCTTTTTTAAAAAAAAAACATGAAGCCCTACTTGTGATCCAAACATGAAGAAAAATGATCCCTAAGTAATTTGTATATCTTGATCTGGATGGGATACTCAGAGGTTTTATCAACCTCCATTACGTTAACCTCCATCTCAATTTGGATTTACTGATCTTGTATTAGTTGTCTTTTGTCAACTGAGTTTAGCTGGTCTTTGGTGCTGGTTCTCTGTTGGCCTTTGATTTTCCTACAATATTCCAACAGTAGGTTTGCATGAACTACTTTTGGATGTTTGTTGAGCATATTTTTCCTCTTGCAGGACTCTATACGTATACATCCAACATATAATGTCCCTCTTTTTGTGTCTTTTTCCTTAGTTTTGAACTCAACTTCTCAAACTAGAAAAATGCTATACTCATGAGGCCTACCAACGGAAGTGCTCGACGAGGGCGTCAAATTCAACTAGTGGGGGTGTTTTGTTAGGTCCCTAAGTTGGTGGCTTGGCTGGACATGAGGATTGGGTGCTGCTCCTTTGATCTAGCCTATCGAGCATGTGCGCAGGGCGCGCCACATTCTAAGCAGCAAAGAATACGGACAACCCACGGGGGTTGCCCAAGCCCTAGTCTTGCTGGAGGAAGACTTGGCAATTCAGTGGGTGTGGCATGTGCGCAAGGCATGCCAAGTAGCGGAATGATGACACGCGGGGTGTTGTCTAAACCCAAGTCTTGCAGGAGGTAGACTTGGCAAACCAGTGGGCGTGACATGTGCGCGAGGCATGCCAAAGCATAGCAGATGCGGCAGTGTGCGGGGCGTTGCCTAAGCATTAGTCATGTAGGAGCTAGACTTGGCGAATGTTCGAGCATGGCATGCACGCAAGGCATGCCAAGCACTGGAGCGACAGCGCGGGGCTGTCCAAGCCCAAGTATGCAGGAGGCAGACTTGACAATCATCCATGGCATGCGCGCAAGGCATGTCAACCACCAAAGCAACAGTGCGGGGCTGCCCACGCCCAAGTCAAGCAAGGGGAAGACAGGACAACCATCCAGGCGAGCATGCACACAAGACATGCCAAGCAGTGAAGAATGTGACAGTGCGCGGAGTGTTGTCTGAGAGCACTAAACTTGGTGATCATTCAAGCAAGGCATGTTTGCACAACATGCCAAGCAACAACAAAGGTGTGGCGGTGTGCAGAGTTGTCTTGTCCTCAAGTCATGTAAGGGCAAAGACTTGGAATGTGGCAAACAAAGTGTAAGGATTAGACGGGCTAGATCTAAGCATTTAGCCAAGCAAGGATTGCAGGAAAATCGAGCCATGGCATGCGGCGGGCGGATGCAACATATCACAATGGATGGAGCAGCAGGGGTTGTTTTGCCCAAGTTCGTGGTGCGGGACTTGGGCCATGCACAAGGTGTGCATACAAGACTTTGGCGCGGTGCCAAAGCAACGGAACCATGGGCCATGCGCAAGGTGTGCGTACAAGACATTGGCGCGGGGCCAAAGCAACGGAACCATGGACCATGCATGGGGCGTCCATGGCTTTGGCGCGGTGCCAAAGAAGTGGAGCCATGGGCCAACACTTGGTGTGTTGACATGTGGCACGGTGCCAAATCAGCGAGCCATAGAGCAATACCGGCTGCCACTTGGCATGGAGTCAATGAACCCAAGACGTGGGCAGGAGCAGTTTTGTAAGTTGAGGCGGTTTTGCACATGTGACAAGGAAGTTGGTGTAACTACCAATGTAACCGCTGCCTACGCACTATAAATAGGCAGGTTGTCATTGGCATGAGGCATCCAAGAGAGATCCAAGGAGTCATCCAAGGAGGGATCAAAGGGAGGCACCCAAAGTGGCAACGGAACCATGGGCCATGCGCAAGGTGTGCGTACAAGACATTGGCGCGGGGCCAAAGCAACGGAACCATGGACCATGCATGGGGCGTCCATGGCTTTGGCGCGGTGCCAAAGAAGTGGAGCCATGGGCCAACACTTGGTGTGTTGACATGTGGCACGGTGCCAAATCAGCGAGCCATAGAGCAATACCGGCTGCCACTTGGCATGGAGTCAATGAACCCAAGACGTGGGCAGGAGCAGTTTTGTAAGTTGAGGCGGTTTTGCACATGTGACAAGGAAGTTGGTGTAACTACCAATGTAACCGCTGCCTACGCACTATAAATAGGCAGGTTGTCATTGGCATGAGGCATCCAAGAGAGATCCAAGGAGTCATCCAAGGAGGGATCAAAGGGAGGCACCCAAAGTGGATAGAATTGTGGGCACTTTGTGGGCAAAGTGTTGATCAAGTGATAATTTTTGTCTCACATCTTTCAGCATGGACTGTTCTAACTTGTTACTTGCATTAGCATAACTGTGAAATTCTTTTATTTTGTCAGGGCCCATTAGCCTAATTTGGAAAAATGATGCTAGAAGCCCAAGAGGCACTAAGGGTGTGAATCCAACCTTGTAAAAAGCATTTCATAGTTGCCATATATTTTTTGCTGTTGATTTTACAGTATATAGTAACTAAGAATTCTGTTATTGCTCAATTCGCAATTCTTGCTGTAGCTTCATTGTGTGATATTGTCTGTCCATTTATGAAGTACAGACTGTAACAATTGCCTCTGGTTAGAAAGGAAAATTTTGAACTTATTATGGAGGTCATTTGTTCTATTATATAATTTTCCCCATTATGTTTTCATTCCTTGATGATTGTTAGTTCCATATTTTATTAGATTCAATCAACTGGTTGATGTTTTCTTTCAGGTATCAAAAGTTTCTGATGTTTTATCTGTTGGACAAGAGTTGTCTGTAATGTGCATCGGGCAGGATTTAAGGGGAAACATCAAACTATCTTTGAAGGCTACGAGCCCAAAGAAAGGCTCCGTGGATAACCACGAACCTATTCCAGCAAAACAATCAGTGAATGTTTGGGCCTCACCATCAGAGAATGTAGACACCTGCACAGAAAATCTCCAGTCAACAGACATTGTACAAGGTGAAAGTAATGAGATTCAATTCATCACAGATTCATCTCCAGCAGTAGTAATACGGAGTGCTGCAGAATGTGAAGCTCAGGAATTTGCTGCGGGTCGAGTTACCAAAACCACTCTTCGAAAGCTTAGCAGATCTCCTAGGCCTTATGATTCATCTCAAGATGCTGGGAAGTCAAATTTGCAGAAGAGACAAAGCAAGAAAGATAAAGATGTTTCCAATGGAACCAAAGGTAAGGCTGGTACCACACAAGGAAGTGTTTCCGACACAGGAGGTGAGAAGCCTAAACCCAGTGTACAAGCAGGTTCGCTGAAGATTGGTGATAGACTGATAGCAAAGATATATCAGATCCGTGCACATGGTTTAGTACTCGAACTAAGTAGTGGAATTCGAGGAATGTACAAATTTGAGGTACTCTCTTTCTCTATTGCAAATCTTCTTGGTACAGCAAGTGCCCAGAGATATTTGTACTGCTTGTGATGTTCGATTTGTGATTGGCTTTCACACTTTCTTCCAAAATAGTCAACTTCAGGTAAACTGCTTAAAATGATGGATGATGACAAGGTTACTTTAATATGTTTGCACCAATGTTTGGTGCTTGTTCTAATAATGTGCGCGCTGGAGTTTTTTACTACAACATTTTGCTATATGCTATCAGAGATGTGCTGTCTATGCTATTGGAGATTACTAAAGCACCCTTTTTTTTTCGGTCTCAGGTGAATGGTAAAAGGGATTTCGAGTTGGGCAAAGAGCTTCAGGTGAGGTGTTCAAGCTTTTCTATCAAGGGAATTCCAGTCTTCTCACTTTTGGAGAGTGAGTGATATTGCAATGGAAGCCTTTCATGTTCGCTATCACAAGTCTTCAAGGAATAAGATTAGCCAAAGGGAACATGGGAACCCTCTTATATGTAGAGGGAGATATATTCCTGTTCAAAGAACTCGCAAAATACTCTCCCAAACGTTATCGTAGATGGCCCTCACGGCATTATTTCAGACAACCGCCTGTGCTTATCAGACAATAATTGTTGCTTTGATGCAGTAAAACAGTCTTGACAAATGAAAGATTAAGAACTGTAAGTCGACGGACGAGTGTACATTAAGAACTGCAAGTTAATGCATAAGTAGCTCAAATTGCAGAGAAGTTCTTCGCCTTTTTCTAAGGTCAGCTAATGCATTGTATTCAATAACATTTTATAAATGATTCTGTCTAGTTATCCAATCTTTTGGTTACTTCAGATCAATACTAGTTTCTTCGTGTATATTGTTTGTTGGAGAGTGATAAATCTATGAAAGATTGAGAAGTCTAGTGTACAAATATGACTATTGTGCTTTTGCTCATCAATCTTATAGCTTGTGATGTTCTTGTGATCATAAACTAACATCAATTATGCTAATTATTTTTGCTTTTTTTTTTTTGCAGGGTTGTGCTAATTTATGAAAGGAAATACAGTCTTTGTCACAAAAGTTTAACTATATGAAATAGTCGTTAAATTTAGATTGCATTTAGATCGCTTCAACAACGACGAGTTAGCTACGGTCGGTCGGTGTCTTTCGTGAGGATTACAATCTAGCTTACTTTCTAGTAGGTGAAGTAGTTTTTATAATTTTAGTGAATTCAATGAATTTTATGGTGCGTTTGGTTGGGGGTTATTTTTGAAAACCTTGATTATTCATCCAAGATTATCAACGAAAATCTTGTTTGGTTTACATAATCAGCGATTCCCAAGTAATTATCTATGTCCGACACGTCAACAAAAAGGGTACGCAATTCAGAATCGAAAAACCCTAGGAAAGTAAGTTTTTTTTTATTCTGGATTTATGAAACTTATCATTCCAAAATTATCCTCTAAAATTTACATTTAAGACGAAAATAACCATTATAATTTATTAAATTCCAAAAGTATTATTCGCGGTCGACGATCGGCAACGATGGCCAGTAACCACAATCGGCGATCGACGACCGTCGGCTACCGGCGATCGACGACCGTCGGCTACCGGTGATCGATGACCGTCGATGGCGGTTGGTGATTGGCGTCGATCGCCGGTGGCCGACGCCAATAGCTGGCGGGTAGTCGGCGTCGATCGACCAGCGGTCGGTGTCGACAGTCGACCGACGGTTGGTGTCGACAGTCGATCGTCGGTCGCCGGTGTTGGACACCGACTGTCTACGCGAACATCGACGGTAGACATCAACGCTGATGTCGACGCCGACGTCGACGTCAGTGTCATCGACGAATATTTTTTTAATTTAATATTTTAATTAAAATTTTAATAAATTAAATAAATTTAATTTAAAATTTAATAAAATTATCTAAATAAATTCTAACGGGTAATACGGTAAAATATTATATTATGTTATAGATTATTACTTTCAAACAAATAAGATTTTATTTGATTATCTAAATTAAATCAAACAACCTTAGGTTATGTTTCATTTCCCATTATTTTGGTTATGTGATTATTTGGTAATCACATAACCAAGGTTATATATGATAACTTGAACTAAACGTACTCTTGGAGGTAAGGTTGATTGGAGTTTGGAGATGCGGTTTGAGAACTTTATGTGCCGTCTCAAGTCGCAAATGGTTCAGTTGTATCGAGGATTTCATTGCTAAGGAATGACAATTGCATATAGCCCATGTTAGTAGGGAACAAAATAACAGCCTCTTTGCTATTAGTCATCAACAAAGGTTAATGATGATGATGATGATTTAACGAAAATTATTTAATTTCAAATTGTCCAAAATTAACAAAATTAAAAAGACCAAAGAATTATCTTAGTTAAGATTACCAAGAATGCTTTTAAAAGGTCAAAAAATTATTATTGGGACAGTTCTCAATCTGCATCTATCTATCTATTTATCTGAATTTTTATCAGGATAAACGTTAAGAAAATTTGATTTTAAAAACTAGAATACTTCTTGATAAAAAATAATACGGCAGTTATCTTTCTATATAAAGTGGAGGATTATTTAACCTTATCTACTTTTATAGTTAGGTTTTAAAATAATATATAAAATAATAAGCAAAATTTAATAACCTCAAATCGTTCTTGATGGTAAACCTACAAAGTATGTAATGAGTATTAGCGAGTTTTTTTTAAAATGTTTTCATAATAAGTTTTTTTTCAAAAATATTTAGCCAAAAAGGAAACTAATAAAATATTCTTTTATTGCTTTAATTTTAAAATCAATGTTTTCTTAAAGAAAGTATATGAACAGATGGATAAATGGCGTTCATGCTTCTCCCTAGAGCTGTTTTTTTAGATAAAACAAAATCAACTATTTTATTTTATTTTATTTTATTTATTGATGATATATTTTATACAAGACTACAGAGTTTATTCTATTTAAAAGAATAGCAAAACATAAAAAAAAAACATATTTTTTTAAGCGATTCACGTTTCAACTCCCAAGAGCCCGCGATCTCTCAAAGATCATGAACTGCTAAGGTTGGCTCCGATTTATAAGAAAGAGATCGTTAGAGCCCGTCGAGAAAAGTCTCCGGCAAGACACTCCAATGGTCAAGTCAGCCCCCGGTGGTAGAAGTGCAGTAAAAGCAATAGAACAATAGCAAAAATACTATTGCGCGTACCTGGAGGACGAGAAGTGGAGAGGCTTATATAGCCGGGGGAGCTGATAGTTTCTGCCCCGCCTACCACCTGTTTGTCGTATACGAAGACAGGGTAAGACATAGCTAGGATGACAGAGTATTGTGTCGCATACTGGAATAAGGAACGGGGCGCTGTCAACTTATGGGCGAGTGCCGTCAGGCGCCGCTCAGCCTGACACAGATGTAGGTGAGCGTAGTACGGGGTGCCAGAGTATGGTAAGGAGATCATGGCATCAGCTTGATACTCGCGATTCGAACCTAAATGGTATCAGGTTTGTGTCGATCCCGTACTCATTCTGCTAGTCTGGTGTCAGGGAGTGGTTGTTCGGATGAGTCACGACAAAACCTCGGATGCTAGTGCCAACTGATGGCTTAGAGTGTTGGTGTCGACTGGGGGCTTAGAGTATTAGTGTCGACTGGCGGCTTAGAGTATTAGTGTCGACTGGCGGCTTAGAGTATTAGTGCCGACTGGGGGTTGGGCATGAACTCGGGCCCAAAGGCCATTGTTACTGAGAGTAACTATGCTTCCCGAGTCAGGGTGTGCCCGAGTGGCAATACCCTGACTGGGCCCGAAGTGAATCGGCTGAAGGCTCAGCACCCTCGCCGTCCGGGCCTTCACTGTAAGGGAACTTTGGGGCATCGATCGAGCTTCCTTTGACTCGGGCCCACGCCTTCGTGAACCTTGGGGCTTAGTCCTCCCATGATTCAAGAAGTATTCTCTGGTCGATGTCAGGCTGGATCAACTGTTTGAACCATCCATTTGATGGGCCCTCGGGGATCTTTTGATCCATACCCCCGCTAACGGGGCACTAGGAAGGCTGACATGCTTACCCGCGCGATGGGCCAAGCCCATAAACGTGGGCCGGGATCATAAGCCTCCCCGTCGAGTCTAGTCGAAGGAGGCGCTGAGTTCGACTGACTGGACTATCATTCCTGCACAAGCCTGGCGCATCCTAGCAGCACGCTGTCGTGGTCGATTTCCCCAGTCGACCCCGAGTCAGCGGGTCACCTGGCCGGCAAATATTCCCATCACCTGTCTCTTCGTTTTCCCTCTTGATCCTCGCCGAATCATCCTATATCTTTCCTTAATTGTTGATTTGATTGCCTGGGCTACGTGTCCGCGAACCATTCGCCTCCCGGGCAACAATGAGTCTGTCGCCCGCCTCTGCAAATGCCCGATTCGCACGTGTGCCCTGTCTCATCGATACCCGCCTTGGGCTGGATCGGATGGTTCTGGCTCGATCTCGCCTTTTTTCCGGCTCGTCATCGGACGGCAGGCCTCGCTTTCCAGACCCTATTTTCACCTCTCCGTTTTTACCATCACTTTTCACCTTCTGCCTCGAATTGCTGCTGCTTCGAGCTTTGCTATGGTTCCGACAAGCCCACTCTTCCGACCTTCTTCCCCGACGACCTTTCATCCCTCGGTTAGTTTTTCTACCTTCTCCCTAATCCATGGAGTCTCCTTCTTCACCCTCCGAGCCATGATATTCTACCATGGTGACCGACCTCCACTCTCACGACCTTGATCAACTTCAATCTGACTACCAAATCCCCTCCACCCATCGACTTCGTTTGCCCGATCCTACTGGCCGACCTGACTCAGCCCCCTCCGATTTCTTTACACTGTCCCGAGACCACCTATAGGTCGGTCTCTGTTTCCCCATCCATCCTTTCATTTCTTCTATTTGCACATATTTCCGCATACCCTTATTTCAGCTAGCCCCGAACGCCATCCGTTTGATGTGCGGCTCGGGTATCATATTTACCCTATACTGGGTACCCCTTCGACCCGAGATCTTCCACTTTTTGTACTATCCCAAGAAACAAGAGTTGGACGACTTTTTTTTTCAAGCTCGAGCTAAAACCTCTTTCCTACGGAAGCTTTCTTCCTCCAATAAAGGCTTGAAGGAACGTTACTTTTTCGTTAAGCCTACCCTGACCCCAAGTTGGCCCACGGCCTGGGTCGAGGATCTTCCTTCCTCTCCTCTGTTAGTGATATGAGAGAAGTGTCCTAAGGCAATCGCCTTATGATTGTAAAATATTTATTTTAATAAATGATAATTCACTATTTGAGTATACATGCTTGTGTATTTGATTGGGATCTTAAACTCATCTACTGAATGTCCGCAATACAACTCACATCATAAGAGAATTTGTGATGGGATCACAACTAGTGATTATCTCTAAATGTGCAAATGTGAAGTATTGAAAATATCCCTAGTCGATGAATTGATAAATACGGACACTATCAATTCTGTTGAGACTAGCATGGGTTATTCTCTAATCAGCTGATTCTCACTGGCTGGTGACATTGGGATGTCCGGAGATAAACATGGATGCTAGTTAAGAGAACTAGTTCATTGGAGTGACTAGCTGTAAGACTTCATATGGAATCTATCTATAGAAATGTCAATAAAGTTCTTACTGCGGCTTAAGTGCGATGTTCCTTTGACTTGCGGTGTTCAAGTCATCTTGGTCATGGAGACTTATACTTTAACATCTTAAGCAAGCATCTCCAAGGAGGTGTGGACCCAGGATGATTGGGTATAAGCCAAAGTGCCCGAAGATGTTTGAACAGCCTACAAAGGATTCACCACTCCTTGCGAGGAGATGTATACCCAGGCCTATCGACGGATTGTTACTCAAAATCTCTGGCCAGAGTATATCATGTTTAGAGTACGAGTCTCTTAAATACATGAGAGAAATTAAAAATCCAAAGGACGAGAAAGACACTACTTGGGCTAGGTGTAACGTAGTCAGTCTAGTGGGAACTGACACAAACAGACCATGTCCTGAACCAAGTGGGTATAAGGTGCTGAAGGGAATGAGGCACGATTCATTAGAGCTGCTGAAGGGTTTCAGAATAATTTCTTCTGGGGTCAAACCATTGATCTTTCGATTAATTGGGGATCATGATGTACTACTAGGTGCCACTCATGATCGTTCTATAATTAGTTGATTATAGACGGTCAACATAAATCGAAAGCCTATTTAGTCACACGCACTACGAGTAATCCGAGGGATTTAAAACGAGTTGAAAATTAGATTTTCCGATCAAGAGAAATAAGTCGAATCTGAATTTATCAGAGGCGCAATGGAAGCTAAAATGGCTAAGTCTTTTGAAGGCTTATCGGGCGAATTAAATGAGTTTAATTCGCGATCGGTTCGGCTTGGTTTGGCCGGCCAAAGGGGGTGCCAAACCCCTTGGGTTGGCCAGCCACATTAAAGGGAAGAAACCAATTTAATTAGTTTAATTAATAAAATAAATCTAGTGCGATTTGTTTTATAAATTATGGATAAATAAATTTGTGTAAAGAAATTTATATAAATAAATTTATAGAAATTTATTCTTTTTATGGAAATTTAAATGATCCATGGAATGATTTATTTTAATTTTATAAAATCAATTATGAATTGATTTTTCCATAAAAAGAAAGTTTATAAATTTCTTATAAAATTTATTCTATAATAAAAGGAGAGATTAATTAGTTTTATTATAAAGTTAGTTATAATAAAACTTGGTAATTCATAAGAGAATTTATAGGATAAATTTATTATGATAACTAATTAGTTTTATTATAAAGTTAGTTATAATAAAACTTGGTTTAAACGGAATAATTCATAAGAGAATTTATAGGATAAATTTCTTATGATAACTAATTAGTTTTATTATAAAGTTAGTTATAATAAAACTTGGTTTAAACGGAATAATTCATAAGAGAATTTATAGGATAAATTTCTTATGATAACTAATTCCGTTAATTCCGTTAAGAGGAGACTTGGCAAGGGAGAAGCAACTATATAAGGAACCAAAGGGAAGCCTTTAATTCCTAGTTGATATAGAGCTAACCTCTCCCTCTCTCTCTTCTATTCTCTTCCTCGCCTCCCTCCTTCCCTTTAGGGCCGGCGGCCATTGAGGCATCCTAGGGCCGGCCCCCTCCTTGTGAGCTAGGGCCGGCGCACCTCCAACTTCAAGTTGCCGTGAGCTATCAAGAAGAAGGAGAAGCCAACCAAGTAGAAGAAGAAGCGGATCACAACTCCTCTCTTCCCGGAATTTCGATTCCGTTACTTTGGTGGTTAGTTTCCTATCTTTTCTCTTGTTCTTCTAGTTGTGCCTTCCGAGAATCTAGTAGTTCTCGTCGGCACAAAACTCGTGACTTTGCGAAGTCATCCCGAAGAGAACTCGGCGTGGACGCGAATAGAGGCGACGGTTGGATCTCGTCGCTTACTTCGAGTTACGCGAGGTACTTGATAAATTAGTTTACTTTTCCGCAAAGTTTTAATTTATGATTATGTCAACACACCATAAGGTTGCATGCTAGATACGAGGTTAAAATAATTTAGGAAATTATTTTATGCTAATTCTTCCGCTGCACGTAAAAATTTAAAATTTTACGAACTCGTATCCTTGTCGACATGCACCCGGTCCCAACACCCTCCTCTTTCCAAAAACTACCGCACCTCTGCGGCCTACCAGTCAGTGCTGTCCAAGCTCGGCGGTAGGCACTTCCACGGATTGAACCTGCTGAAGGAGGAGCTGCTCTCCGCCTTCGGCCTCAGCCTCGTGCTGGTTCTATTGGGGCAATCAGTCCTGAGATGATCTGGAGGATCATGATATTTTGATGTGTGGGAAATATTGTTAAGTTAGGATTTGTGTTGGACTAATATGTATACAAGAGTGTGCAGGTGTACAGGTACACATGGACTTGGTTGATGTCTTCAGGTGAAGGATGACTGCGTGCACATCCGAGGGACCGCTGGATAGTAGGGATGATGAGCCGAGGGACACGGACTTCGAGGCGTACGTGATAGGTGGCATGGAGGCAAGCTGGAGGATTGCGTGCGCATCCGAGGGACGAGGGCCGAAGATGAAGATGGCGTGAAGGCAACAGTAAAGGCTTCTGGTGAAGAGTCAACCGAGTTGTGAGGTCTGAGTATGAGTGTTTGTACTCAGGGGCTAAGCCGGAAGGGTTTTGAGTGTGGAGAGACATGTACTCGGGAGTGTAACCCTAGGCTTGGGTGTGTATCAGTCGACTGGCCATGGGGCAGTCGACTGGTGTAGGCTGGCACAGGCTGGCAGAATCGAATGTTGTACTGTAACGGTCGAATCTGAGTGAGACCAGTCGACTGACCATGGGGTTGTCGACTGGTAGCGGCCTGAGATGACTCGAGCCTTATTTAAAGGAGCTCGTTTCATGCCTTCGCATCTTGACGAAACTCGCTTGGGTAAAGTGAGTTAGCAGTCTTTTATGCCCAGAATGTTGTCTGTGATTGTGATGAGGTTTCTCCACCCACAAGGAGCGACAGATCTAGCCGGAGGTTATCCGGGGCGTGATCCACCGACGGATTCTTGGATTAGTCACCCGTCCGGGGTGGATACCAAGTAAATCGGTTTGTTAGCATTGTTTAGTATTGTTAGTCTTATTTTATTTGTATTTCCGCTGCGCTAACAATCTTGTAGAGAAAACGACGAAGAGTTGCTATTCACCCCCCTCTAGCAATGCTATTCGATCTATCAGCCATGTCAAAGCATCAAATGTTTAACATGTTCTAGTAGGTCAAACAGGGCGGGTATATTGCCCCCGACCTGCCCCTCTTCGTGGTCAAGCTCACGGGCGTGTCCCAAAACCTGCCAGAAGCGTTACACCGACCCTTCAAGTGAGGGTCGGGTTTTTGATTTTTCATTTCTTCTTTCTTATAGAGACTTGCCTCAAATTTTGTAATACATTTGCTCCCCTTAATATAATCTTTCTTTTGCTTATGCTTTCTTGGATGTGTCTGTCTTTTGAATGTTAATGGCTCAGGCGATTGTTAGTGGGAGCGACTCGGGTGAGCAAACAATCAATCCATTCAGCTTCACGAGTGACTGTGATAAACACTAGAGTGCGAGAGTTTCTAAGTGTTGGACACTCGGGGAAATTGAAGAGAATCTGACGACCAGACCTACGCAGAGTACGCAAAGCTGCTAGTTCAGGAAGCTCAAGGCCTTGCCATTAAGTTGGTATGACATTAGGTGTTGGGGACGAGATGGCTAGAGAGGGGGGGTGAATATAGCCAGACACTACAAGTCTTGCTCTTTTGATGATTTCTGCACTTCAAGAGTTAAGCAGCGGAATACAATTGCAGAAACGAAAAACAGCAAATAAAAACACAGGAAAAGCAAACCGACGCTAACACCGTGATGTACAAGGTTCGGGGATAACTTGCCCCTACTCCTTGGCGTGCCCGTAAGGTGGGCGATCCCTTGATCGTCGGCAGATCAAGCCCCGGTGAACACCGGATATCAAGCGCCTCCTTCTCGGTGGAGAAACCTCTCCACAATTGCCTCAATAGATGAATACAGGATAAGAACACGAAACACACAAGAAGGAAGGCTCACAAGGATGTAGTAGAACCCTTAAGCACAAAACACAGAGAGCACACAACCTAGCCCAGCCAAACTCCTCAAGTTTTCTGTCTATCTTCGTTGTTGTTGCTCTTCTGCCTCTTCTTTGTCTTAAGCCTCTACTCCCCTCATCAGACTCTCCATCAGCATCCACTGAAGCCACAGCCTGACCCCCTGACTCCCTGAGCACTCAGTTCACTGAAGACCCTCTCCAGCTGAGCCTCCGTCAGTTGCCAGCTGCTCTCCAGAAGCCGTTGAGACCTGAAGCAAGGAAACAAACAAACCTGCTAGATGGAAAGCCTCCCATTGACTCTCCTCCAATGTTTGAATGATCCCTGTAAAGCCTGCACACTCCAATAGAAGCTTAGCAATGCATATCAAATAAAATCAGCAAGTAGCAGAGAATCGGCAGTGAAAACAGACGCGATCAGAGCTTCTGACAGCGTATTTGAATTAAAGTTCTGCGCCTGATCGGTCACCAGACCGATCAGGAAGGACCCTGATCGGTCACCAGACCGATCCACAGTCTTCTGCATACTCCTGATCGGTCACCAGACCAATCAGGCTCTAGCCTGATCGGTCACCAGACCAATCAGGCTCTAGCCTGATCGGTCACCAGACCAATCAGGCTCCAGCCTGATCGGTCACCAGACCAATCAGGCTGAAACTTTAATCAAATCCTAGCTGCGCCTGATCGGTCACCAGACCAATCCAGGCTCCAGCCTGATCGGTCACCAGACCAATCAGGCTGCTTCCAGACCAATCAGGCTCCATCCTGATCGGTCCAGCGGAAATCAAATCCTAAGTCTTTGATCGGTCACCAGACCGTTCAGAGCCTGATCAGTAGGCGAACTCAACCTCACTGCTTGCTCCCTGATCGGTCACCAGACCGATCAGGAGCCAGTCAATGGGTGAAACGCATACTCCCTGATCGTTCACCAGACCGATCAGACATCGCTGGATCGGTCACCAGACCGATCCACGAAGGAGCAGCGTGCCAACTCCCTGATCGGTCACCAGACCGATCCAGGGACGCAGACCTAGCCTTCCAAGCTAGGATTTCATTCACCTTAGCCCTCCAAGCTAAGGATTTTTCAATCTAACTCTCCAAGTTGGGAATTTGCACCTAACCCTCCAAGTTAGGGCTTTTCACCTAGCCCTCCAAGCTAGGACTTTTCACCTAGCCCTCCAAGCTAGGACTTTTCACCCAACCCCTCCGAGTTAGACCTTCATCCAACCTAGCCCTCCAAGCTAGGCACCTGACCGTCCAAGCCAGGACTTTTTCACCTAATTCTCCAGGATGGAAATTTGCACCTAACCCTCCAAGTTAGGACTTTTCACCTAGCCCTCCAAGCTTGGACTTTTCACCCAACCCTTCCGAATTAGGACTTTTATCCAACCTAGCCCTCCAAGCTAGGCACCTGACCCTCCAAGCCAGGACTTTTTCACCTAATTCTTCAGGATGGGAATTTGCACCTAACCCTCCAAGTTAGGACTTTTCACCTAGCCCTCCAAGCTAGGACTTTTCACCCAACCCTTCCGAATTAAGACTTTTCCAACACCTAGCTTCACAAGCTAGGACCTGGCTTCACTCACCAGGGTTTCATGCCCAGTCCCCGACCAGGACTTTAACCCAAATTCGCTCAACCAAACTTAAATCATTGTCAAACACCAAAACAGCAACCGGGCCAGACTGCATCAACATTAGGGAGCGAGGATTGCCACACATACATCCCGAGATAAGCCAAGGAAATCGTTGGGACCTGCCCGCTAGTAGTTTGCCAGAAGGCGAGAGATTGGGCACTCGGTCGGTTAGTATCCCGGGAGCGTGGGCCGCCACACGTCCGAATGAGAGCCGAGCTGAGGGGTGCGCGGGGGCCTGCCCGCTTATAATTCGTACGAAGACAAGAGTCTGGACACTCGATCGAATTGTACCCAGGGAGCGTGGGCCGCCACGCGTCCGACTGGGAGCCGAGCCGAGGGGTGCGCGGGGGAATGCTCGCTGATAACTCGTACGAAGACAAGAGTCTAGATACTCAGTCAGATTGTACCAAGGGAGCGTGGGCCTCCACGCATCCGACTGGGAGCCGAGCCGAGGGGTGCGCGGGGGCATGCCCGCTTATAACTCGTACGATGACGAGAGTCTGGACACTCGGCCGGATTGTACCTAGGGAACATGGGCCGCCAGCAACCGACTGGGAGTCGAGCCGAGGGGTGCGCGGCGGTAGGCCCGCTTATAACTCGTATGAAGATGAGAGTTTGGACACTCGGTCAGATTGTACCCAGGGAGTGTGGGTCGCCACGCGTCCGACTAGGAGCTGAGCCGAAGGGTGCGCAGGAGCATGCCCGCTTATAACTCGTACGAAGACGAGAGTCTGGACACTCGGTCGGATTGTACCCAGGGAGCGTGGGGCGCCACGCGCCCGACTGGGAGCCGAGCCGAGGGGTGCACGGGGGCAGACCCGCTTATAACTCGTATGAAGACGAGAGTGTGGACACTCGGTCGGATTGTACCCAGGAAGCGTGGGTCGCCATGCGTTCGACTGGGAGCCGAGCCAAAGGGTGCGCGGGGGCATGCCTGCTTATAACTCGTATGAAGACAAGAGTTTGGACACTCGGTCGGATTGTACCCAGGGAGCGTGGGCCGCCACGCGTCCGACTGGGAGCCAAGCCGAGGGTGCACGAGAGCAGGCCCGCTAATAACTTGTATGAAGACGAGAGTCTGGACACTCAGTCGGATTGTACCCAGGGAGCATGGGCCGCCACGCGCCCGACTAGGAGTCGAGCAGAGGGGTGCGCGGGGGATGCCCGCTTATAACTCGTACGAAGACGAGAGTCTGGACACTCGGTCGGATTGTACCCAGGGAGCGTGAACCGCTACGCGTCCGACTGGGAGCCGAGTCGAGGGGTGCGCGGGGGTATGCCCGCTTATAACTCGTACGAAGATGAGAGTCTGGACACTCGGTCGGATTGTACCTAGGGAACGTGGGTCGCCACGTGCCCGACTGGGAGCCAAGCGGAGGGGTGCACGGGAGCAGACACGCTTATAACTCGTATGAAGACGAGAGTCTGGACACTCGGTCGGATTGTACCCAGGGAGCGTGGGTCACCACGCGTCCGACTAGGAGCCGAGCCGATGGGTGCATGGGGGCATACCCGCTTATAACTCGTACGAAGACGAGAGTCTGGACACTCGATCAGATTGTACCCAGGGAGCGTGGGCCGCCACGCCTCTGACTGGGAGCCGATCCGAGGGGTGCACGGGAGTAGGCCGGCTTATAACTCATATGAAGATGAGAGTTTGGACACTCGATCGGATTGTACCCAGGGAGCGTGGACCGCCAAGCGTCCGACTGGGAGTCGAGCAGAGGGGTGCACGGGAGCAGACCCGCTTATAACTCGTATAAAGATGAGAGTCTGGACACTCAGTCGGATTGTACCCAGGGAGCATGGGCCGCCACACGTCCGACTTGGAGCTGAGCCGAAGGGTGCACGGGACCATGCCCGCTTATAACTCGTATGATGACAAGAGTTTGGACACTCGGTCGGATTCTACACAGGGAGCGTGGGCCGCCACACGACCGACTAGGAGCCGAGCGGAGGGGTTCGCAGGGGCATGCCCGCTTATAACTCGTGCGAAGACGAGAGTCTGGACACTAGGTCGGATTGTACCTAGGGAGCGTGGGCCGCCATGCGTCTGACTGGGAGCCGAGCGAAGGGTTGCACGGGGGCATGCCTGCTTATAACTCATACGAAGACGAGAGTCTGGACACTCGGTCGGATTGTACCCAGGGAGCGTGGGCCGCCACGCGTCCGACTGAGAGCCGAGCTGAGGGGTGCACGGGAGTAGACCCTATTATAATTAGTATGAAGACGAGAAGCTGGACACTCGGTCAGATTGTACCCAGGGAGCGTGGGCCGCCACGCGTTCTATTGGGAGCGGATCGAGGGGTGCGCGGGGGAATGCCCGCTTATAACTCGTACGAAGATGAGAGTCTGGACACTCGGTCGGATTGTACCCAGGGAGCGTGGGTCGCCATGCGCCCGATTGGGAGCCGAGCCGAGGGATGCACGGGGGAAGACCCGCTTATAACTCGTATGAAGACGAGAGACTGGACACTCTGTCAGATTATACCCAGGGAGTGTGAGCCGCCACGCGTCCGACTGGGAGCCGAGCTGAGGGGTGCACGGGAGCAGACCCGCTTATAACTCGTATGAAGACGAGAGTCTGGACACTTTGTCGTATTGTGCAAAGGGAGCGTGGGCCGCCACGCGCCGGACTGGTAGCCAAGCCGAGGCGTGCGCGGGGGTATGCCCGCTTATAACTCGTATGAAGATGAGAGTCTGGACACTCGGTCAGATTGTACCCAGGGAGCGTGGGCCGCCATGCGTCCGACTGGGAGCCGAGCCGAGCAGTGCGCGAGGGCATGCCCACTTATAACTCGTACGAACATGAGAGTCTGGGCACTCGGTAGGATTGTACCCAGGGAGCGTGGGTCGCCACGCGTCCGACTGGGAGTCGACCCGTGGGGTGCGCGGAGCAGGTCCGCATATAACTCATATGAAGACGAGAGTCTGGACACTCGGTTGGATTGTACCGAGGGAGTATGGGCTACCACGCGCCCAACTAGGAGGCGAGCCGAGGGGTGCACGGGAGCGGGCCCGCTTATAACTCATATAAAGATGAGAGTCTGGACACTCGGCCGGATTATACCCAGAGAGCGTGGGTCGCCACGCGTCCCACTGGGAGCTGAGCCGAGGGGTGCACGGGGGCATGCCCGCTTATAACTCGTATGAAGACGAGAGTCTGGACACTCGGTCGGATTGTACCCAAGGAGCGTGGGCCGTCACGCGTCCAACTGGGAGCCGAGCCGAGGGGTGCGCGGGGGGCATGCCCGCTTATAACTCTTACTAAGACGAGAGTCTGGACACTCGATCGGATTGTACTCAGGGAGCGTGGGCCACCATGAGTTCGACTGGGAGCCGAGCCGAGGGGTGCACGGGAGTAGGCCCGCTTATAACTAACAAGAGTCTGGACACTCGGTCGGATTATACCCGGGGAGCATGGGCTCCCATGCTTCCGACTGGGAGCCGAGCCGAGGCTGCACAGGAGCAGGCTCGCTTATAACTCGTATGAAGACGAGAGTCTGGACACTCGGTCAGATTGTGCCCAGGGGCGTGGGCCGCCACGCGTTCGACTGTGAGCCGAGCCGAGGGGTGCACGGGAGTAGGTCCGCTTATAACTCGTATGAAGACGAGAGTCTGGACACTAGGTCGGATTGTACCCATGGAGCGCGGGCCACCACGCATCCGACTGGGAGCCGAACCGAGGGGTGCGCGCTGGCATGCCCGCTTATAACTCGTATGAAGACGAGAGTCTGGACACTCGGTCGGATTGTACCCAGGGAGTGTGGGCTACCACGCATCCGACTGGTAGCCGAGTCGAGGGGTGCGCGAGGGCAGGGTGCGCGGGGGCATGCCCGCTTATAACTCGTATGAAGACGAGAGTCTAGACACTCGGTCGGATTGTACCCACGGAGTGTGGGCAGTCACGCGTCCGACTGGGAGCTGAGCCGAGGGTTGTGCGTGGGCATGCCCGCTTATAACTCGTATGAAGACGAGATTCTGGACACTCGGTCGGATTGTACTTAGGGAGCGTGGGCCGCGATGCGTCCGACTGGGAGCCGAGCCGAGGGTTACGCGGGGGCATGCCCGCTTATAACTCGTATGAAGACGAGAGTCTGGATACTCAGTCGGATTGTGCCCAGGGAGCATGGGCCGCCACGCGTCCGACTGGGAGGCGAGCCAAGAGATGCACGGGTGCAGGCCCGCTTATAACTTATATGAAGACGAGAGTCTGGACACTCGGTCGGATTGTACCCAGGGAGCGTGGGCCGCCACGCGTCAGACTGGGAGCCGAGCCGAGGGTTGCGCCGGGGCATGCTCGCTTATAACTCGTATGAAGACGAGAGTCTAGACACTCAGTCGGATTGTACCTAGGGAGCATGGGTCGCCACACGTCCGACTGAGAGCCGAGCCAAGGGGTGCGTGAGGACATGCCCGCTTATAACTCGTATGAAGACGAGAGTCTGGAGCACTTCCAAGTTGAGCAAGGACCCCATTCTTCCACTATCATTATAGTTTAGGCAATATATTTGTTTTACAATGCTCTCATTTTGCCTCTCGATAGGGTTGGAGGTGGATCACACTCCATGGCCGATCGAGCCTCTTCCCCTGTTCATTCTCCAGGTAATAAGCTCCAGAGGTTAGCTTCTGAACGATTTTAAAAGGTCATCTCCACTGCGGCTCCAGTTTGCTGACATCCTCGACAAGCTTACTCCTTTTCCAGACGAGGTCCCCGACCTGGAACGCTCTCGGCAACACCTTCCGATTATATCTTTGCTTTATCTTCTGCCGATACGCGAACATTCAAGCCGCTTCCTTATCACGAATTTCTTCGACCAGGTCCAACTCCAGGCTCCTTCTCTCTGGATTATCTTCGTCATAAGCTCTTCGCCGATCCGACTCGCATCTGACCTTGGAAAGAGGCGTGACCTGTAGTTTCTTTGGGTGTGGTTCGAAGAGCCCATTAGACACTCGGTAGCTCATCCACCCAAGTTCCTCCTGCATGATCCAGCTTGGTCTTCAGACCCCTCAGGATCTCCCGGTTGGCCACTTCTGCCTGGCCATTACTCTGTGGGTATGCCACAGAAGTGGAAGCCTGCTGAATGTCATAGGCTGAGCACCATTCTTGTATCTTCCGCCCTTGGAATTGCTTTCCGTTATCCGAGACGAGCTTGTGGGGAATTCCATATCGACATAAGATGGTCTGCCAGAGGAACTTGATTATATCTTGCTCGGTGATGCGCTCCAGGGCCTCCGCTTCTATCCATTTAGAGAAATAATCGACGACCACTAGCAGAAATCGCTTTTGAGCTACAACGGTTGGGAATAACCCCACAATATTCATGCCCCATTGATCGAATGGGCAGGAAACCGCCGACGACTTCATCATCTCAACAGGTTGGTGAGGGAGAGAATGGTGCTTCTGACAGGGTAAGCAAGTGGATACCTTCTTGTCAGCATCTTTCTATAGGGTCGGCTAGTAATATCCGTCCAATAGTGCCTTCCGGGCCACTGCCCGAGCTCCAGTGTGATTACCGCAGACTCCCATATGGATCTCTCTCAGTACATAATCAGAGTCTTTCTCACCCAAGCACTTAAGCAGAGGCCGGACAAAGGACCTCTTGTATAGCACATCCCCGACCATTGAATATTAGATTGCCCACTTTCTGAGCAGTCGAGCTTCTTCTCGGTCGGCTGGGACGACCCCCTCTGTCATTTAGGCGATGAGTGGTGTTCTTCAATCTGACCCCAGCTCCAGCTCAGCCTGCCGTTCTATATGCATGATCATCAATGCCAGCCAACCCGGCTGAGAAAGTACCCAAGAGCCGACTGAACTTGCCAATTTAGTCAACTCATCCGCCCTTAGGTTACTTTCCCTGGGGATCTTCTGTATCTACACCTCCTGAAACTCGGCCTTCAACTTCTCATACGCTTCCACGAAGGCCTACAGCCGATCGCTATTGACTTCAAACCGACCGGCGACCTGTTGGGTAACCAGCTGAGAGTAAGAGTAGAGTATCACCCGGGTGGCTCCCACGTGTATCTGCGGCCCATGCATCTGATTGGAGGCCGATACCTCGGCCGGCATCGAGTCGGCTTTGTCATCCCGACCTCGACAAAAAGTTGCGGGGGAAGGAAACATAACCCCCTTAAGGTCGGGCAGGCCTTCCCTGACTTCCCGCATGCTCTTGCGCCGCCGGCTCAGGGAATTTGGGCACTTGGCTGCCAACCTGTGAAGGCCTCTGGGGATCTTCTGAGCTCGAGCAGCCATCAAGAGCTCGTATTCCTCAGGCGTGATAGTCATCATGACTCGATTGGGATCTTCTATCTTTCGGTTTCGATCAGGCTAAGTGTCCCTTCTTCTAGCGCCAAATTTGATCCTGTCGCGAAGCGAGGTGGACTCCCAAGAGCACGCGGTCTCTCAAAGATCACGAACTACTAAGGTTGGCTCCGATCTGCAAGAAAGAGACCGTTAGAACCCATCAGAAAAAGTACCGACAAGGCACTCCGACGGTTAAGTCAGTCCTCGGTGGTGGAAGAGCAGCGAAAGCAATAAAACAGTAGCAAAAATACTATTGCGCGTACCTAGGGGACGAGGAGTAGAGAGACTTATATAGCCGGGGGAGCTGACAGCTTCTGCCCTGCCTGCCACCTGTTTGTCGTATACAAAGACAATGTAAGGCATAGCCAGGATGACAGGGTATTGTGTTGCATACCAGAATAAGGAAAGGGGCGCTGTCAACTTATGGGCAAGCACCATCATGCCCCGCTCGGCCTGACATAGACGTAGGTGAGCATAGCACGGGGTGCCAAGGTATGGCAGGGAAATCATGGTGTCAGTGGGATACTCGCGATTCGAACCTGAATGATAGCCGACCCCGTACTCTTTCTGCTAGTCTGGTGTCAGGGAGTGGTTGTTCGGATGAGTCACAACAAAACCTCGGATGCTAGTGTCGGCTGGCAGCTTAGAGTGTTGGTGCCGACTGGTGGCTTAGAGTATTAGTGCCGAGGGGGGGGGCTTAGAGTATTAGTGCCGACTGACGGCTTAGAGTATTGGTGCTGACTCGGGGTTTGGCTTGAACTCGGCCCCAAAGGCCACTGTTATCGAGAGTAACTATACTTCCCGAGTCAGGGTGTGCCCGAGTGGTAATACCCCGATTGGGCCCAATGTGAATTGGCTGAAGGCTCAACACCCTCGTCGTCCGGGCCTTTACTATAAGGGAACTTTAGGGCACCGATCAAACTTCCTTTGACTCGGGCCCACGCCTTCGTGAAATCTTAGGGCTTAATCCTCCCATGATTCAAGAAATATTCTCTAGTCGATGTCAGGTTGGATCAACTATTTGAACCACCTATTTGATGGGCTCTCGGGGATCTTTTGATCCAGACCCCCGCTAACGGGGCACTAGAAAGGTCTGCTTACCCGCACGATGGGCCAAACCCATAAACATGAGTCGTGATCAGGACAGTTCTCAATCTTCATCATTCTATCTATCTATCTATCTATCTATCTATCTATCTATCTGAATTTTTATCAGGATAAACGTTAAGAAAAATTGATTTTAAAAACTAGAATACTTCTTGATAAAAAAATAATACGGCAGTTATCTTTCTATATAAAGTGGAGGATTATTTAACCTTATCTACTTTTATAGTTAAGTTTTAAAATAATATATAAAATAATAAGCAAAATTTAATGACCTCAAATCGTTCTTGATGGTAAACCTACAGTATTAGTTAGTTTTTTTTAAAAAATGTTTCCATAATAAGTTTTTTTTCAAAAATATTTAGCCAAAAAGGAAAGTGATAAAATATTTTTTTATTGCGTTAATTTTAAAATCAATGTTTTCTTAAAGAAAGTATATGAACAGATGGATAAATGGCATTCATGCTTCTATAAAAAATCCCTAGAGCTATTTTTTTAGATAAAAAAATCAACTATTTTATTTTATTTTATTCTATTCTATTTAAAAGAATAGCAAAACATAAAGAAAAAAAACATGTTTTTTTTGGAAGCGATTCACGTTTCAACTCAAAATAACATGATCTTGCCATTGAAGAACACCACATTTTATTATTATTATTATTATTATTCTTTTTTTATTATTAAAAGCAGCACATTTTTTTTTTACAATTAAAGGATTCTAATTTAAAAAAAATTAAACAAAGAATGCATTAATGCCCGGATAAAATTGGTAAGTCTCATAAATAGTTATCTTGAATTTAGGCACTCTTGTGTTTTTTTCCCCTTTCCCTCTCAATATATATGTACCTTTGTTCATAGCCCGTCAAACAAAATAAACGCATAGACAGATGAGCCTAATCGGTAAAGTGAGCACCTTGTCCGGCCAAGCCCCCACTTCAAAAGATGCAATCATCAGTCTTGAACGGTACTCAATTTAAATTTGTTTGATTGTTTGAAATTTTTTATATATATATTTCAATTTATTTATTATTTGTGAACCCTTCCCAATCTAATTTATTTATAAATAATAACGAGTTAAATACACTTGTGTTTAAATCTGATTTGATCGACACTTGTGTCTAATATATTTTTGACAGCAAGTGAAAAATTTTCATAAAGTCGGGAAAAAATCTTATTAATCATTTTTTTTTCTCTGATTTGATCGACACAGCGGAGATCCGACCATGTATGAGGCCTTTTGGAAGTCCGCGGGGGCGGAGGCAGACACCTTGATCGCCGGCTGGACGTCGATGAGCTACTTCTCCGACGTCACCAACCTGTGCTGGTTCCTTGAACCGCAGCTGGCTCACCAAATCCGACGCCTCCACAGTCTCGTCGGCAACGCTGTCGTGGGAGACGACCGGTTCATCATTGTCGGCACAGGCTCCAGCCAACTGTACCAAGCGGCTCTGTACGCCCTGTCACCGCCCGACGCCACTGAGCCAATGAGCGTCGTCTCGCTCGCCCCTTACTACTCCGTGAGACAAATATTAGCCAATTAAATAGAATAGAGCTCTGATACACTCAGTACAAAAATCTAATGAAATGCTCAGTGAATGATCTGACATTTTATATGCACAAGTCTTATTATCGCTCGAACACCATCGGCGGTCTCCGGTCGCCGTCCCAAATCAAACTATATTCTGGGGGTACGGTGAATTCGTTGAAGATCGTTGCATGTAAAATGTCATATCATTCATTAAGTTTTTTCTTGAGATTTTTGATTGCGCATCTCATTTTCCAATAGAATAAATCCCAAATTTGATTTTTAATTCGTCGCTAATTTAGTCGATTTGATTTGCAGACGTACCCGCCGTTGACGGACTACCTCCGGTCGTCACTGTACAAGTGGGCCGGAGACGCATCCAAGTTCGCCGGAGACAGGTACATCGAGGTAGTCTGCACGCCTAACAACCCCGACGGCTCAATCAGAGAGGCAGTCCTCTGCTCCGGCGAGGGGAAAACCATCCACGACTTGGCCTATTACTGGCCTCAGTACACTCCGATCACTCATGCGGCGGACAATGACATCATGCTCTTCACTCTCTCAAAGTCCACCGGCCACGCCGGCTCTCGTATCGGGTCCGTTCGCCATTATCATCGTCCTCGTCGTCAATGTAGTGCGAGGTCTAACGAAATCCCGATCGAACGCATGCAGGTGGGCGGTGGTGAAGGACAGGGCGGTGGCGAAGAGGTTTATCCACTACATCGAGGTGAGCACGATCGGAGTGGCGAGGGAGGCGCAGCTCCGAGCATCGAAGATTCTCCAGGTGGTGTGCGATGGGTACGAGAATGCTCCAAACTCCGGCGTCGAGATGAACCTTTTCCACTTTGCCAGGGAAAAGTTGGCCCACCGGTGGCGGAAGCTGGTGGAGGCCGTGCAGGCCTCCGGCATCTTCACTGTGCCCTCTTTCGAGCCGGCCTTCTGCAACTTCACCGGCGAGGTGACTGATAACCTCCCAGGTAACTAATCAACGAACTACCCATCTAGATCCGTAACCCACATAGACGGTCCATTTAATATCTACTTTTAAATTAAATTAATTGATAAAATTTCAACCCATCTTATTAAATTATTTGTATTTTCTTCTATATCTTCATTTCAAAATTTGATTTTGAACTTGATTTCTTTTCTTTATATGTGATGGATGATATGGTTGTATAATGAATAGCTTACGCGTGGCTAAAGTGCGAGAAGGAGGAAGTGGAGGATCTGGAGAGCTACCTGCAAGAGAAGGGAATCATGGTGCGAGGAGGCATCCGGTTCGGGACGGAGGCCAGGTACGCGCGCGTCAGCATGCTCGATCGCGATCAGACCTTCGATCTCTTCCTCGAAAGGCTCGCTGCCATGTCTTGACCAGCCCAGCCCAGCCATTTCATCGTTTTCTTAATAATTGTATTCTGCTTATTATTATCACCATCCATTGTTTACAAGCTTGAAAACGATCATTCTTAAACTATTTTATAGTTTAAAAGGAAATAAAATAAAATAAAATAAAACATCGATTAGCAATTGCGGATCTGGATTCATATATATCTAGCTTCATGTTGTTTGGGAAGGAGGAGCGGCGCCGGCGTCGGCCGATCTTGACTTGTCGCTGGTCGGCGCGGGCGGCGCGTACCCTCTCCGCCACCCACTCGCCGACGATCTACCGCGGGCGCCCCTGGGATCGCCGTCCGACCCGTCGTCGCAAGGCAGTCTAGATCTGGCCGTGGCTGAATCCGGCGCCATTTTGCGAGGAACTGAAAATCAGTTCGGTCAGATCAGAGGATTAAGAAAGAATTTGTTTGTTTAATTTAATTACTTACTGCATGAGTAGGGCAGGGCTGATGAGATTGGAGGAGGAGGAAGAAGAAGCAGCAGCAGCAGCAGAGGTTGAATGGATATGAACCTCACAGCCATGATCAGTTTCTGCTACTGGTGGATATCTCACAGTCAGAGTCCCTTTATACCGTCTGGATCGCCCTCACGGGTTGGCTCGGTTGGTAATACGTCTGGTTATTTACATTAGAGGTCTTAAGTTCGAGAGTCGTCAGTCACACATGAGTTAAAAACCTGATCTGCTGGCTTAAATACTCTCAGTCCCAGGCACCTTATCCCACTAGTAAAATCGTGATTTACCTCCTTTAGATACTTATGGGGCCGGGACCAAGAGCCGTTAAGATGACGATTCCATCTTTTTGCATTTATATCGTCCGGATCGCTTAGGGTTTGGTATAGATGGTAAACGCATGATTGTGTTTAAATTCGACCGAATTTAAATCTCAGAATTTCACCACTTATGCATTTAGCACCTGTGCTCCTATTAAACCTCTCTTCTTCATCATAAATAATTAAAAAACTGAATAACGGATCATCGATTCGGTCTCATAAAAATTTTTCACTTGCCACTAAGACAAATTGAGATATGTTCGTCACAAACAATCCAGAAGTCCAATATATCAGGATCCACGTTTTATTTGAAAAAAAAAATTATAAAATACATTGTAATTATTCCCCGTAAGATCGCTAGCAGGGTGGACTGTTATGTACCGGTTGAATGGGATTGATCGAGATTCTCAAAGTTGACTGGAAAGTGAAGCCTTGAAAGCTCTTCCTCTACGTTTGCGGCGAGTTGACCAAGTTGCATACAGGCTGCATTATTAGGGTAGGCCGGAGAGCACTGGCTAGTTGTCTTGTCTTGGGCAAGAAGCTTCGGGTTTGGACAAATACTATTAAGTTTGGGTTGACTTCGCCTGTACAGCTTGCAGTTCCAATCCCAAAATTAATAATAAAAAATGAAGCAATTGGCCGGCGCATGCATTTAAAATTATGAAATTCACATATTTATTTTTTAAATTTCTACGCATTTATTTATTATTTTATTCTTAATATAGTATTAGGATGGTAATGACTTTCAAAAAAAAAATTATCCTAAAATCTCTAACATCAAATCAAATTTAAAAAAAAAAATTATTTTCACTTTTTACATATAAATTTTTCTTTACTTCAACTAGTTAATACATTCTAATTTACTTAATTATCTTTATTTTTCCAAGATATAAAAATTTTAAAATAAAATATAATTTATCCTAAATTTAGCATCATTTAACCAAAATCATTTAATCGATTCAGCCTGCGCCAATCAATTGGTATGAGCTCCGAATCGATTGGTCAGGAGAAAAATAGTCATACTTAATTAGATAGAAAATATACTCGATTATAATTAAATATTACTGAATTTAAGAAAAGTTATAGCTCATTTTGGATATTTTTTGAAACTATAAAAAATAATGAGAGCTTTGAAAAAAGAATTGTGTTTAATTTGATAGTAAATATACTAGATTCTAATTTAAATGTGCTAAATTTAAGAAAAATTATACTCCTTTTGGATACTGTACACTTATAAAAAAAAATAAGGATAATTAGACAAATCAGTGTGCACTGGGGAGTTAAAGTAAAAAAAAATTTGTATGAGTGAAAATAAATTAATTTTGATATAGAGACTAATAGGGAAGTTGAATTTGATATTAGACATCATTTTAATACTATATAAATGCTAAAATTAACATTATTGTGATATTAAATTTTAAAAATCAACATGATGGTGTTATTTTTAAAAAATCAAAATCACGGTAATGTTGGTGTTTATTTTTGTTTTAAATATACTGTTTAAAAAAATCTGAAAGTTAAGTCGTAAGGCAGTAAACAAACTGTGTTGAGTTAAATTTTACGATATGCAACATCATTTGATAAGGTAATCATGTCAAATTAAGCTTAAATTAAATCGAACTTTTAAAATAATTGTTCAAATTTGGCTTGGTTTATTTTCGATAAGCTTGAGCTTGGGTTGAGCTTGTTTATTTAGATGTTATCGAACTTTCAATTCAAGGTTGACTTGAGTTTGATTCGTTTGGATATTATCGAACTCTCAATTCGAAATTGTTTGATTATTTAAAACTTTTACTTGTTTGATTTGTTATTGAGCTTGATAATTCAAACTTATTTATTTTAATTTTTTAAAAAAATTTATTTAGTATATTGATAAGTCTTATTAATAAACATGATTTACGAATATTGTTCATGAATATTATTTATGAATATTATTCACGAACTTTAACGAGTTGAATACATATGTGTTTAAGTTTATTTATTTAATTTAACGAGTTATTCTAAATTATTTATTTAATCAATCTTATATACATTTTGAATAAATATAAATAAATTTTTATTAAATTAAATATCAAATTTGTTGATGACCATTCGGTTCATTTACCGCCCTTTGCTTGAGAATTCTTTCTTTCTCAATTGCGGATGATCCTGGGCCAGCTTACGTATAGCCTGGCCCGGTAGCCTGGCGCCCAGTCAGAAGGAAGGTGGTTAGTGGGCGAGAGAGGCCCGCCAGATAGATGTTGCTCAGATCAAGGCCCCTAAACGGACGCGTGGCGGCCCACACTCCTTAGTATCGACCTGACACCTACCTGGGCATTCAAGCTCTGATACCCCACCAGGGTTGGCTCCCCACTGACGCATGGCGTCCCACGCTCCGGGGGTAAGCCCTGTTGGACCTTGGATGGCTAGAGAGGGAGGGGGATGAATATAGCCAGACACTTAACCTTTAGCACTTTTTAAGTTTCTGCACTTAAACATTTAGTAGCACAGCGGAAGCAAACAAAAACAGAGTATGCAGAATTTACACCTTAAGCTAAGAATTAACACAAGAACGCTAACAAGAGGATTTACAAGGTTCGGGGATAACTTGCCCCTACTCCTTGGCGTGCCCTTAAGGTGGGCGATCCCTTGATCGTCGGCAGATCAAGCCCCGGAAAATCCGGATAAAATGCAACCTCCTTCTCGGTGGAGTAACCTCTCCATAACATTTCAAGATGATGAAGTATAAAGTATAGGAAACACAAGAAGGATCTTACTTAGCACTTAGAACCACAAGAACACAAGTAAACTTCTCCCGAGCTCCACCCAACGCAGATCTCACGCAAGAACTCCCTTCTTCGTGTCTTCTCGCTGATGGACTCAAGCTCCTTGTTTCTTCTTCCAAGTGCCCAAGTAACAGACGGTTGCTTCAAAGATCACAGTCGCTTGCTCAAGATGATGGAACAACAGATTGCACAAGCACAATGTGGAGAGCTGATCGCACAACAAGAAGTGAACTCAGCAAGCTCTACGTTCAGCCAAAACAACTCTCAGCTCTTCTCCGCTACACAACTTAAGTCTCTCCACTGATCACCAGGTCATCTCACTGCAGCCTCCAGCTGCTCACCTGCAATCACCAGCCTACCACTGAGCTCTCCTGGACTCCCTAAGCTTCCCTCAGCCTAGCCCCAGTCAGCAGCTCCAGCAGCGCCAGCAACCGTTGCAACCTGAGATGGCAAATGGACAAACCTGCTCCAAGGAAAGACCTTCATTGACTCTCCTTGAGTGTTTGAATCCATCCCTGTCACCTGCACACTTAATCAGAGCATTAGCACAAAAAATCAGCAGTGAATCAAGTATCAGAGATTAAGCGCAGAGAAATCAGATGTGTTCAGACGCGATCAGAGCGTCTGACAGTGCATTTTGAATTAAAGTGATCAGTCAACAGACCGAACCAGGGCTCGTGGATCAGTCACTAGACCGATCCATCGCTTTGCTGGGACTCCCAGCTTTCGCGACCACATGAGCCTGATCAGTCACCAGACCGATTAGGCTGTGACCTGATCGGTCACCAGTCCGATCAGGAAGCTCCCTGACCGATCAGGCTGTAGCCTGATCGGTTATAAGACGGAGTCCGCGACACTTGATCGTTCACCAGAACAATCTGAATAGTGTTCCAGATCGATCACCAGACCGATCAGGAGCAGATCAGTAAGGTTCCCAAAACCTACTGGATGCTCCCTGATCGGTCATCGGACCGATCAGGAGTAGAGCACCAGGGGAACTCAATTCACTGTGTGCTCCCTGATCGGTCACCAGACGGATCAGGAGCCGAGCAGTGAGTGAACTGCACACTCCCTGATCGGTCACCAGACCGATCAGGAGCCAAGCAGTAGGTTCCAGCCTCACTATATGCTCCTTGATCGGTCACCAGACCCATCAGTCATCACTAGATCGGTCACCAGACCGATCCACGAGGGAACACCGTGCCAACTTCCCTGATCGGTCACCAGACCGATCCAGGCAAGGTCAAATCTCCTCTAAGTCACGAGAACAAGCCTCCGACCCATCTCTGACTCGTGCCATGCCCAGCTTCACTCACTGGGACTTCATCCTAGCCCTCCAAGCTAGGACCTGACTTCACTCACCAGGGTTTCAGTCACCCGACTTCACTCACCGGGATTTCAACCTAGCCCTCCAAGCTAGGACCTGGCTTCACTCACCAGGGTTTCAGTCACCCGACTTCACTCACCGGGATTTCAACCAATCTAGCCCTCCAAGCCAGGATTTCATCAACGTAGCCCTCCAGGCTAGGACCTGACCCTCCAAGCCAGGACTTTTTCACACTTAACCCTCCAGGTTAGGACTTTTCAACACCTAGCCCTCCAAGCTAGGACTTTTTACACCTAACCCTCCAGGTTAGGACTTTTCAACACCTAGTCCTCCAAGCTAGGACTTTTCATACCTAACCCTCCAGGTTAGGACTTTTCAACACCTAGCCCACCAAGCTAGGACGTTTCACACCTAACCCTCCAGGTTAGGACTTTTCCACACCTAGCCCTCCAAGCTAGGACTTTTTACACCTAACCCTCCAGGTTAGAATTTTCCCACAAGGTATGCCTAGTCCACGATCAGGACTTAATCCCAATCATCTTATCATCCTAAACTAAAATCGGTGTCAACACCAAACAACAATCAGGGTCAGACTGCATCAACAATCTCCCTCTTTTTGTTGTTTGACAACCCGATTTTAAGTTTAGGGATTTGAATCCAGTAGTATCAAATCTCAGAATTGTAGGAGAATCATGATTCTCCTCCTACAACCATTAAACTCATAATCGTCCTAAACTTAACCAACCTCCACTACTAGAAAAAATGCATTTAACAACAGTGAATCACTGTTGTCGTAGGCCATTTACCACTGTTGTTAAAGGCTATGTTGTTAAAGGGGGGGTCTACGACAACAGTGAATCACTGTTGTCGTATATCATATTCGACAACAGTTTGACTTCCACTGTTGTCGTATGTCACATTTCACAACAGTTTTTCACTGTTGTAATTTATTATATTCGACAACGGTTTATCACCGTTGTCGTATGACTTATTCACCGTTGTCTTTTATTATATTCGATAACGGTTTTATCACTGTGTTGTCGTATGCCACCGTTTATCTACAACAACAGTTTAACTTAAAAAAAATCTGTTGTGCGTTTGCACTGTTCCACAACAGTTTCATACCAATTTGACAACAAAGATATTTTCATTATATTTTCAATTAAAAGGCAATAATTTAACCTCGAAACAAAAACTATATATATCAAACATCATCAACATATTTACAATAAAGATCCACCACAAGCTTTCTACAGACGAAACCACAAAAGTATCTTCTGTCCAAAAACCTTTCTACAGACGAAACCACTAAAGTATCTTCTGACCCAAATTACAAGAGTTCAAATTATATATAATTCTGACCCAACTAAACTTACAATGAAGTTCAAATCACAAAAATTATAGCTTGGAAGGTCAGATTAATGGTCTTCAAACATGATCACGAACAAGTCCCTGCAGCTGGAAAAAAGAGAACAAACACTCTAATTAGTTATTCTATTAAATGCATATGTCCAATAAAAAATAATCCATGAAGATATGTATCAACAAACAACAAAAATAACAAACTAACAAACAAACAAACAAAAATAACAAACTAACAAACAAACAAACAAAAAAGATATGCATGTATCGGCACTTGCAATTATGGCATGACATGTAAAGAGATGAATATTGATTTTTGTGGCTCAGTGTTTACTGGGTTTGTAAGTTAAGGAATAATGTTAAATACCAGAAGGCTCAATGTTACTCCTTGAATGCCCTAGTATCATTTTGATTTGAAAAGCCTATTTCATGTTGAGGTTTTGGCAGAGTTCCTAGAGAGCTTTGAGCAAAAAATTTAATTTCAACACCTCTTCACCCTCAAAGAGATGGACCTATTTAAAGCTCTACCTGGGAAAGCATGAAGTTCCACAACGTTGTTGGATGAAATTTACATATCTCCAAATAACTAAGAATAACTCTCTGTCTCTCTCTTTAATTATGTCTAAGTAAATAAGATAAATGAAATCAAACAGATATGAGATAGTACAATTCTTTCTTTACTTTTTTTTTCTCTTCCCTTAAACTATTTCATTCGTCTTCTGTTCTTTTTGTCCATGTACAGTGTATGTGTTTCCCCATAAAAAAAGGTTTTAGCATTAGCGAATGTTAAGTAATATCTGAAAAGTTTATAATGAATTCCTTTTCCAGAATAGTAGATCTAAAGCATATGCTGTTAAAATAATGATTTCATTTTCCATAGGAAAACAATATTCTAAAAAGCATACTGACACACAAACAGAGTTTTGATGAGAAGCACATATAACAAAAAGAAATTGTTTGACCAGCATTAACAAGTTTTAGTATTCATGTTAAGTAAATATGACAGTATAATAGAAATTCACAATCTATTATACTGTACAGTGTACAATATAAGCCTCCAAAGTTCCAAAGTTGTCAATCAGCAGCAATTTTGTACAGTGTAATAGAAATTCACAATCTATTATCTTGTACAGTGTACTGTTGTTAAGTTGTCAATCAACGTGTTTGCTGAGGTGTGCATCTGAGGGTGGCATGCAATGAAGAATCTATCGCGTCAACAACAATCAGCAGCAATTTTGGAAAGTTCCAAAGTTGAAATATTCCAATCAAAGGTAGGATTTATAAACCCTTTCTTGTGCTTGGGGTTGTCATTTTGTAAAGGTTTGATTTGTGATTTGGAGCTATGATCTGTGTTTATTTGTGTATGTGTATGGTGTTTGTAGTGGAGATGACGTATATTTTGTGGGCCGGAAAAAAAATGAAGGGCGGGATGCCGGGATGGTCCCGCCAATGTCTGAGGAAAAAAATAAGAGAAATTTACATTGTTTAGATTTTAACTCGAGGATAATCTATTAAGGAAGCAAGTTGCGAGTGTAGATGCAGTATAGTGTTTAATCCGTGACGTACATTGAGAATTAGAATTTGGTATTGGATTTTCCATAGTTGCATCCAGATTTGAAGATCTATATGCTCTATAAACTAGTTGTGGTTTCATTATATCATTGGTATTTCTATTTAAATCTATTCTTGTAAATTATATTTGAGCTGTGAGCGGAAGAAGATGCATAAAAATGGACTACTTGAAACAAGGATTCGGCTGTTGATTTACATCAACCTATATTGATTGAGTGATGAGTTGAAATGTATCTGTAGTCAAATGATAGAGTTAGTGTAAATTTTTCTAAGAATAGTTGTGACCTATCTAGCCATAGTAGTGCCTGAAGGTTTTGGGCATGGGTATCGCAATTTCAAAAACTATGGGTGGAATGAACAAATATAAATACAAAGACAAATTTAAAGAAATTCTTACTGCAAAAATAGATTCACACTCCACGAAGTAACATATGCATTGTTTTGGAGGAAGATGATAAAAGAAATACATAATTTGCATGCAAGATTGCAAATGAAATATGCAGCTAGTCTTGGAGTGAGATATGATATTTGACCTGTATTCAGGCTTTAACCACTTTTCGCCCTCAGCTAGAAGCCAAGTAATCTTTTCACATGTTGTCATAATTTCTCCTAAAGAAGCATCGACCATAGTCTTCCCAGTATCCCTAGAAGAAATCCTAGAACAAGCACACAATCATCGGATAGTTTTGTACTTAAAGTTCATCCTTCAACATTGATTGCAAGAATACAGAATGTAAGACAGAATATTCCATTAATATGTAAAGAAAGTCATAGGAAAGCTTCCTTCAGATCAATGCCATCATACTAACCAAAATAAGCCATAATATTAGTCAAAATACTTGGTCATCAAAAAGATGAAACTAAGCTAGAGCAAGTTCAATAAACATATCCAAAAAAGATACAACCACAAGCCATGAATCAAACGTGAACATGGCTGTCAAGTTTGTGATTGGGACCTTGGAATCTTAGAATCCTACAGTTCAAATTGGACTAAACGATCTAAATATAACTTACATTTGGACTAAACAATCTAAATATAACTTACGATCTGGATTGTTGGGATCCCATGAACCTACTATGCAATTCCAAGTTGACTTGCAATTGTTGTGTAGGTTCTCAATCCTAACAATAATATAGAATTTACTTACATTTTGCATAGACATTTAAAAGCTCGAATTTTAACTGTAATAGATAATCTTTTACATACAAAATACCATCTAATACAACTTAAGATTATACTAGAACTGTTTTTAGCTAGCTGAAATGACTGACTGTTTATCAAGGAATTGAGAAAAACCTGCTAAATGTAAACTGGCATTTTTGCAAGAGATAGCAGTCATCATCATATGTGAACCATCAAGGGAGTGTACAAAATTTGGCGGGAAACCCATCTTCTGTCGTTTGACTGAAAACTGGCATAGGCAGAAATCCCATTAAGGATGTAAACAATTCATGAGAGTGATCTAGAAGAGCTTACCGATTGACCATCTCTTTGTAATGAGAGAACCTGAAGAGAAGTTCTTATCTGCAACAGAATGTCAGAAGACTAAAGCATTACAACACACAACAAAAGCTTGGTAAATGCAAACTAAATATTTTAAATCATATATAGGATAAAAGTTTATAAGCAAGTACCTGGTCCATTCGATCATGCAGTTTAACCTGCAAAGATAGACAGATTTTCAAGTAATTTAAGAATCAAAATCATCAATATAGCTAACATTTAACAAGATGTAATATGGAACAAGTATTAAGGCACAAAAATAAAAATGAAAACCTGATGACGACTATTGAGAGAAACAGACTCAAGGTATCTTCTTGATGAATCACTCTGCAAATCTCTGCCAACAAAAGCGCCCTGATGTTCACCATAATGCCTCCTGTCTGCTACACCATAATCAGAATTTTTTACTGAAGAAAACTGATCCCCTTTCTGACGGCCTCAAGCTCGAACCAAACCCTTGCCTTTTCTTCTCGTGGCTAGGAAAACTCAAAGAGGAAGAAAACTAGTGGCATTGCAAGGAAAGGAAAGAAGGGAGAGTAGGTGGCGATGTCCAAGGCCTATGATCGCCGTTGCCAACGACGATGAGGGAGAGCAGGTGGCGATGCGGTCAGAAAAGAGAGATCGAGAGAGAGGGGTGACGTCGGCTTGTACTCGCTGCGGTGGCTCAGATCAAGAAGGGCTTCGAATGTTGCAGCCTCGCCAAGCTCGGGGAGGAAGGCTCGCGATTGTCACTTCAAGGTGGTCGACAACTGGCTCGTGCTCGCGGCGATCGGTGAACGGCAGGGAAGGAGGAGGAGGAGATGCGCTCAGCTTCGGCTTCGAATCCTACTTGCCTGCGCCAGGGGAGGGGGTCGCCGCGATTTGTGAAGAGGAGAAGAGGAGAGGAAGAGGTCGGGCGAGGGAGGAGATGTATAAGAAGAAGAAGAGGGCGGCGTTGGATTTAGGGATTTGGAACGGGGAGAGAAGGAGAATATATATATATATATATATATATATATATTCGAAAATAAAATTTTTTTCCTTAAATAATTTAAAACTATTTTATCTTGCATACAATTTTTTCTGTAAATATTATCAAAAATATCAAAAAATTATTTCAAAATTTTTATATGATTGATTCAACACAACAACAACAGTTTAATATAACTGTTGTCTATTGTCATAATAGACAACAGTTTATCACATCAGTTGTTGTAAATCCCGCCTATAGACAACAGTTATTTTGTAACTGTTGTCGTTGAGTATACATACGACAACATTTTGTTATTACTGTTGTCTTTTTACGTATACAGACCAACAACAACAACGGTTAATACTAAAACTGTTGTTAAATTGACATACGACAACACTTTATCAAAAAACCGTTGTCGATTATGTGTTGTTGAATGCAAAAATTCTAGTAGTGCTCACTCTCCCCCTTTGTCAAACACCGAAAAGGGTGTAGACGGGTTGTTAAGTTTAAACATACACCCTCTCAACCCTAGGGGTATCCCAAAACAACAAAAGATTTGATATAATTTTGAAAGCATATGAAAACATATGATAAATATAAGGCATGACAAGACAATCATATGTATCATATTAACATAGAATAGCAATAAACATAGCATTGCATAACAAGGCATAATGTCAGATGAATGAAGCATTAGCAAAATCTAGTCATAGAAGTAAGACATAAAGATAGCCTGAAAAGTCAAGTGCATCATACAACAAAACCAGACACATAATTAGATGCATATCAATGCATCAAAGTCAACACCAAGCCATAACATGCGAATAGTCAGGACGGGCAGATCCGTCAAATCGTCAGATACCACAAAGCAGAATCAGAGTACAATCATCCATTGGGGGGGGTCATCATGCATAGGGTCATCCATCATGGTATCATCAGGAACAAAAGACCACGGTGCTGTTGGAAACAGATGGCTAGAGAGGGGGGGTGAATATAACCAATCTCTTGAACTTTGAAACTTATCAAGATTTCTGCACTCAATTTATCAGTAGCACAGCGGAAGAAGCAAAAGAAAAGAAACAGTGCAGTAAACAAAACAGAAATGAAAGCAAGCAAGAACAACTACCAAGGTCGCTAACAAGAGGGTTTACAAGGTTCGGGGATAGCTTGCCCCTACTCTTTGGCGTGCCCTTAAGGTGGGCGATCCCTTGATCGTCGGCAGATCAAGCCCCGGTGTTCACCGGATATAACGCAACCTCCTTCTCGGTGGAGAAACCTCTCCACAGCGTTTCAAACAAGGATACAAATTTAAGCTTAATGAAACACAGAGAAAACTCTTACTCAGCACCTAGCAAGGACAAGAACACAGCGAGCTTAACCTGAGCTCCACCCAGCGACGATCTCACGCAAGGACTCCCTCCTTCGTGTCTTCTCACTGTCAGACTCCAAGCTCCTTGTTCTTTCCTCCCAGCACTACGTAAGAGTTGGTTGCTTCTCGATTGCAGTTGCTTGCTCAAAGTGATGAAAACTTTTGGAACACAGCAAGCAAGTTGTGGAGAAAACAAGGCGCAGCAAGAACTTCAGCAAGCTCAACACAGAAAACTGTCGAACAATTCTCTACTTCAGCAGAAGTCTTCTTCTCCCTTTTGTTTCTCCACCAAGCATCAGATGACACCATCCCTGCAGCTCCCAGATACACATCTGCCAACGCCAGCTACCACTGAGCTATCCCTGGACTCCCTGAGCTTCCCTCAGCCAAGCTCCAGTCTCAGTTCCAGTCTGCAGCTCGACCGTTGCAACCTGAGATGGAAAAACAGATAAACCTGCTCCAACGAAAGATCTCCTTTGACCCTCCTTGAGTTTTTGAATCCTCCCCTGTCACCTGCAGCTTAATCAGACTGTTAGAGCAGTAAATCACACAGTAAATCGAATATCAGAGGCAAACGGCAGCGAATCGGATATGTTCAGACGCGGTCAGAGCGTCTGACAGTGCAATTTGAATTAAAGTGATCGGTCACCTGACCGATCAGAGACCCTCCTGATCGGTCACCGGATCGATTAGGATGGGTCCAGACCGATCAGGCTCCGTCCTGATCGATCCCCAACGCTCAATCAGAAATCGCAATTTCTTTGAGATTCTCCTGGACTGATCACCCGACCGATCCCAAGTTGTGGATCGTTAACCGGACCGATCCACCCTTATATCGGGCGATTTCTGAGTTTCTCAGCCCAAGCCTTCTGATCGGTCAACTGACCGATCAGGGGGTCTCCTGATCGATCATCAGTCCGATCAGATCATCACCAAACCGATCAGGCACCATCCTGATCGATCTTAGTGAGGAACCCGCGAAGCTGGATCGTTCACCAGAACGATCTGCACAGTGATCATGATCGGTCATCAGACCAATCAGGAGCAGTTCAGCAAGGGAACTCAACCTCACTGCTCGCTCCCTGATCGGTCACCAGACCGATCAGGAGCCAGTCAATGGGTGAAACGCATACTCCCTGATCGATCACCAGATCGATCAGGAACACCACAGTAGGTTGCCAACCTCACTGTGTGCTCCCTGATCGGTCACCAGACCGATCAGTCATCGCTGGATCGGTTACCAGACCGATCCACGAAGGTGCAGCGTGCCAGATTTCCTGATCGGTCACCAGACCGATCCAGGGACTCAAACCTAGCCCTCCAAGCTAAGTTTTCATCCACCTTAGCCCTCCAAGCTAAGGATTTTTCACCTAACTCTCCAAGTTGGGAATTTGCACCTAACCCTCCAAGTTAGGACTTTTCACCTAGCCCTCCAAGCTAGGACTTTTCACCCAACCCTTCCGAATTAGGACTTTTCCAAACCTAGCCCTCCGAGCTAGGACCTGACCCTCCAAGCCAGGACTTTTTCACCTAATCCTCCAAGATGGGAATTTGTACCTAACCCTCCAAGTTAGGACTTTTCACCTAGCCCTCCAAGCTAGGAATTTTCACCCACCTCTTCCGAATTAGGACTTTTCACACACCTAGCCCTCCAAGCTAGGATTTTCAACACCTAACCTCCCAAGTTAGGATTTTCCAATACCATGCCTGATCCCCGATCAGGACTTGACCATCATCAATAATCATCCATCTAAACTAAAATCGGTGTCAACACCAAAACAACACTCAGGGCTAGACTGCATCAACAATCTCCCCCTTTTTGTTGTTTGACAACCCGATTTTAAGTTTAGGGATTCTCAATCAAGTTTCTCAAATTTAGAATCATAGGGGAATCCAGATCCTCCCCCTACAATATGATCACCCTAAACTTAACCAACCAACACTCTCCCCCTTTGTCGAACACCGAAAAGGGGTCTAGAAGGGCTGTAAAGTTTAATCCAAACTCCCCCTCAACCCTAGGGGTATCCAAAAACAACATGGATTTGATTGAATATTGATAAGCATATGATCACATATGGCAAAAAGATATAGACATGGCAAAACATGCATATGTATCATATGAACATGGCATCATAAACATGAACATAGCTATGGATCAAATATGTAGATAGTACTCATAGCATCAACAAGAAGCATACATAAGTAGGATAAAACATGCATCAAAGTCAGAAAGTCTAAGTCACAAAAACATCCAAGATGCAAGACATATGGATCAAAATATGTGTGGCACATGACCACAACAAGCAAGTCATAGGGCATACAGCCCGAAAGTATCACAGTCAAATACTCAGATCATGAAAAGAGACAGCAGACATCCAAGCTCAAACGCCAGTGGGGGGGGGGTCGTCATTTTGCATGAGGTCATCCATCGTGGCATCAGTAGAACCCGGTGCAGCGTTGCCCGAAGGAGCATCCCCTGGAAATGTATGGCGGCGCCACTGTCCGTACCACGTCTGCTGCAATGCCTGGACCCCAGAGACAGTAGACTCTACGCCGGTCAATCGGCGATCGAATGACCTGAACTCCGAGCGAATCTCCTCTCGATGAAGCTCTCATAAATGAAGATCCTGCTGGATGATCCACTCGAGATATGAAATCTGCCAGCGCAAATCTGGCTCGGGCTCATCGTAGTAATCGCCAGCAGCATGGGCCTCATGAGGCGCAGCAACATCGGGTGGAGCCTGAAAGTGTGGTGCTCCGCCAGGTAACTCACCGAGACCTCGCCCATCCTTCCACACCAAGGCCCCATTGCGCTCTCGAATAATAATGCCAGACTTGGCAAAAGTGCGTCGACCCAGGCGACAATCCTGTTTGACCATGGGTATGGTCCTGCCTTTGGTAACATCAACACTAACTGACATAAGCCAGTCAGTGATGATATGACCAAATGGCATATAGACTGTGCGACGACTCGGCTCTCGATAAGATAGAATGGACTGGAAAATGCTCTCCATGATATCGAAGTCTATCTGACGGTGCATGCCGTAGAGCATAAGGCAGTGATAGGGTCGGATCTCGGTCAAAGGCTTTGAAGTGATGGGTAAGATGCAATTTGTGATTATCTTGAAAAGGACGTAGTCAATTGGAGCAAGTCATAGGGCTGCAAAAGTAGGGAAAACTGGACCCAATTCATCAAGACCGGCTGGGCGGGGATGACCAAAAAAATGCTGATAGATGGAGTCAGGGGTAACATCTGCAAATAGGGCTAGCAGAGGATCAGGAAGTTCAGGGTAGATCGAATACAGATTCGGTGATTGTCGACCACCCAAATACTCTGCCAAGATCTCATAAGAAAAATCAAGATTCATCTTGCCAACTCGAGTAGTGAACTCGAAGCCCCCCTGCGGACCTTGCTGAAGATTATTGTAGAATTCAGAGACTAGGTCGTAATTGATAGTTCTTTCCAAGGAAAGAAGAAAACCCAGATTGTAGAAAGTGACAATCTCCATGACGGAGGGGCAGTGCTCAGTTAGGAAGGGGACATCAATGGATCGGCAGGGTAAGAGTTTGAAGGTCCTTGCTTGGAAGGCATGTTCACAGGCTGCATTTGGGAATCGGGAGCTAGAAGAAGGCTGTGGCCTTCTGGAGGGCCCAGATGTAGCAGGGGTTTTCCCCCTTGAGCTACCCTCAGCTGCTTCCTTGCCCCTGGAGGATTTTCTAAGGAGTCGAATTAATCAAACAATCATGATTTAACCAGGGAAGTGATCACACACGGTTTGGATCAATCGATCAAGATGGACACAAGTTGAATCACAAATTCAAGAGTCGAACATCAAAGGTAAAACCCAATCAGAGAATGCAATCAAGACACAATGATCAAGGAACACATTTGGATTAAGGAATCAAGAGTAGATCATAGGGTGATAATCATAAGGTGAAACATTCGGCCAAATCAAGAGGTCACGACACAACAAGAGGTCACGGCACAATAAGAGGTCATGACACCACACCAAGAACAACACACCAAACTTGGTTAGCTTCAAAACATTGTTTATGAACTGTTTTGAAAGAAAAAAAATGAAGCCAAACACTTAGGTGCCATTTGTGAAGTTCTTGGAGGCTGGAAGGAAAAAGCTTGCGCAGGAGAAGCCTCGGCGCAAGACAGAGACACAGAGAAGTTGGTGCAAGTAGGAAACTTGCAGAGAACACGGGACGCCTTAGAGACCTTTGCACGAACTCGCACGAGAAGGAGGGAGACGCAAGAACACTCTCGCTCAGGATGAAGAGGCGCAAGTGGGAGGTTTTAAGGCGCTAGGGTTCGGCAATGGTAAGTTTCCGCGAAGTTAATCGGTTGGTGGATCGGTCCACCAACCAGAATTTAATGCAATTGAACGGATCACCGTTCGATCTGATAGCGCTCAGACCGATCAGGCTATAGCCTGATCGGACTGACATGGTCCTGATCGGTTGGGTGACTGATCAGACGCGATCCTGATCGGTAGACTGACCGATCAGGACACGAACAGTAGGGTCCAGAGAAAAACCTCTGAGCTCCCTGATCGGTCTATGGACCGATCACCATAGGGTGCCAGATCGGGCCGGGGACCGATCCAGGCTAGCTCAGTACACTTGGTCAAAAAGTTCGGAGAGTCACTGCTGCCCCTCCGATTGGTCTGTGGACCGATCGTCACAGGATGAAGCTAGATCGGTCCGGGGACCGATCAGCCCTAGGCCTGATGGGTCCGGTGACCGATCAGGGTTCCTGATACTCCCTGATACGAACCGAAATATTCAGTTTCAGGTTTTTTGAATCTTTCCAAGGAGATCTGATGAAGTTTATCGAGCTTGGACATGATCTTTTGACTACAATTGATCCCTGAACAAGGATCAAAGGTTCTTATAGGTTCTACAATCACTTTGATCCATTAAAATGGAATCAAACTCAATCAACAATCATTCAAGCAAAATCAATCAAGTTTTGTTCCAAATTCAAGTTTCCAATCAAGTTTCCTTGATTGGAATGTCCAAGTATGATCATGGAGCCATATATACATAAGTATGCAATGGTTTTCCCCATACTTGGTCACCGAAGTAATCATTATCTCGTCAACTAAATTTCTCAAGGGATGCATTAACATTTTGAGAAATATAGTTGATCCTAACATCTCACCCCATATCTAGCAAACAAAAACGTTTTGTTGAACCTTATAGTTTGTGTGAGATGTCCCCAAAGTTACCCAATTGTTTCCCAACAATTTCGAAATAATCATGAAGGGTTTTAAAGCATTTTGAAATTTATGAAGCGCGACACATTCCGAACTCCCTTCTTAGGAAACTAAATTCATTTTCGGGGAGTGGTTTAGTGAAAATGTCAGCTAGATTTGATTTGGACTCTACATGCGAGAGTACAATATCTCCCCTAGCTACATGATTCCTAATGAAGTGGTGACGCACCTCAATATGTTTGGTTCTAGAATGATGGACTGAATTCTTGGTTAAGTTAATTGTACTAATGTTATCACATAACACTTGCACACCCTTGTAACTCAATCCATAGTCCTCTAGAGTATGTATCATCCACAACAATTGTGATACGCTCTCTCCTATAGCGATATATCCTGCCTCGGTCGTGGAGAGAGCAACACAATGTTGCTTCCGACTTGACCAACTTACTAAGGATGAACCTAAGAATTGGCAACCCCTACTTGTGCTCTTCCGGTCCAACTTACATCCAGCGTAGTCGGAATCCGTATAGCCAATTAAATCAAATGATTCGGTACGGGGGTACTGACAAGCCCAGATATACTAATTAAAGTTGTCACGAAAGTGTGGGCTCATCAGATTTAAATGTATATGAAATGCTGGAAACCCTTTTACAATCAAAAGTGTGAAAATGTAATATAGGGGCCACAGGTCGTATTTTTCTCGGGGCTAGTTGACGTTGTTTGATTCGCGCTTGTATTTAGGTGTCGTTTGTGAATTTTGGGTTTCGAATGTGAATTTGGGTATTGGGTAGCAATCGGCAATGAAATCGTAAATAAAAGAGAAGAAACTTAACCCAATAAACTAAACACTGAAATGGCAACTAATGAACTTCCTTTGGGAGACTTAATCAACCAATGCAACTTAACCACTTTGGGAGAACAAATCTGAACTCAATTGCAAAAGCAAGGTATGAATTGCTTTTAACTTCAGGAATTTCCACCTAAAACCGAAACTTCACTTGATACCAAAATGGAAGTAATTAAATCAAACAACTTGATACCAAATGAAGGGAACTCATGTGCCGAAAACTAAAACGAAGTGCAAATTTGATTGGTTGCTTGATACAAGGGCAGATCTACAATTTGATACACATGAATAGCATAGTGAAATCAGAAACAGCCAAAACTACAGCAGGAATTTAGGACTGATTTAATTACAGCAATAGAGCTCACAATTCAAGCACATCTGCATACAAAATGCAGCTGAGTTCAAGTACACAAAGACACTCCAAGGTGTGTTCAATCTTAAGACGATTCAACGCCGAAACTTAGCTGGAATTGTAGCTGACAGCTTCGTAATGTAGCTGACCAATTCAGGACTTATCAATTCAGGAAGTGGAACCATGCAGAAATGAATTGTAGGAATGCAGAAATGAAATGCAATTTTTCAGAAATAGAATGCTGCACACATTGGACGAATAGTCAAGCTAGCACTATCTCCTAGCTCACTACTACCCCAGAATTGCACTTAAATTGGCACCTATCACTGCCTAAAACTCTTCTTGATACCAAATGGAAAAAATCAAGACAGTTTTGATACAAAGGAAATAACTCATGTGCCACAAACTTAATTAAACTGCAGGGGTTTTAAACTGATACAAAGCAATGCAGAAATTGATCAAATTTCAGCTTAGAAATGTAAGCTACAATGGACTGATATGCAGGTCTGAAAAAAGAGAAATGCAGTAGCAAAATTCGAATCAATGCAGAAACGTCCAGGGCAGAACAGTTTGCCTGAAATCGCAGAAATAGCAGACTGATATGAATCAATTGAAGTCGAGTGCAGAATTGAATGCGAATACCTAGCAAATGAATCCATCTACAATGTATAAATGCAAGAGAAGAAATAACAACTACTTTAGACAAAGTTCAAATGCTGAAAGAGAAATCTGTTGTGCAGAAATGAAGCTAAAATCTGATACGCCATTACCAAATCTGATACGCAAACAGTAAGACACTAATTAAACTGAAATCGAAAGCTATTGTTATCTTAACAAGCTCACTAGCTAATTTACTTGCCAAATTGAAACTTAACTACGGCAAAAACCATTCAAAACGAAAATTACAGCAACTACACAGAAATTAAGAACTAAAGTTACGGCAGAAATGGAAAATTACAACTAAAACTGAAATTGCGATAAGAGATCTAAGCCTCAATCCTCCCTAAGCTCAAATGCTTCTTGGTCGTCAAGCAAGAGTGAGCCTCGGACCCGCAAGCTCAGCAAATCAGTGGAAAAATAGCTCTGCGATTCAACTCCATTCAAACTCTGCCCAAGCTGAAATTAGCCATCGATTTCTTCATCTTTGATGTGGTGGATTGCGCCGATGAATTGGGAATGCTCTTAGCCTTCCAGGGAATCCCTCCAGATAGCTAGGACGAAATGGAATGGTACACAACAGAGATTGATGAACTCAAGTGACAGAGCTACTGAAACCTCACGAAACTCTGTCCTTGGGCAAAATTCAAGCTGGAAACTCCTCTGTGAGCTCTCCCCACTGACCTAACACTTGTTCTAATGAAGGATTTGAGGGGTCGCGCCCCTTGGATGGAGAAATGCTGAAAAAATGATGAAAAACTGAAGAAGATGAATAGTGCGGCGAGGAAATGCGACAAGGGTAAGCTGCTGTGTGTTTCTGATTAAATACTTAAGCATGGACGGCTGTGATTGATTTGAGAAAATCCAACGGCTGATCTTGCTCTGATTTGAGCCAAACTTTAATGATGATGATCTGGGGTCAGGATCTGCCTCATGGTAGCTCGGATCCTCCAGATGTGCAATGGATGGTCCAGATCAACTTAGTCTTTGAATAGACGATCTAGAGCCCTCCTTGCTTGATCCAACGGTTGTTTGAGCTCTGATTGGAATGAAACCTTCAGATCTTGATCATAGATCTTGATCAACCCTAACCCTAGCTCGGATTGCTTCAGATCGTCCCGGATGGCTCAGATCTAGCCGCTCTTGAATCGGACGGCCCGGATTAATTGTAAGCTTGATAATTCGATCCGGTTCACATCCGACTCAAGTTTGACCCAGTATGCCCTAGGTCCAGGATCCTTTCATGCCTACAAAAACTATATCAGAAAATTAGTGGCCAAATAATCCAAAAATGTGTAATTTTGTAATTAAGTCCGAAATAAGAGGAAATCCTAAAACCTAGGGTAAAATCACAATTAAGCAATAAAAACATAGGTCAAACATGGATTTTAACAATTAAAATAATCAACAAAATGATATCTATCAGGTACCATAGACCAACTCCAATCGTGCCTTTGAGATATCTCAAGATTCGCTTAACAGCGATTAAGTGAGATTCCTTGGCACAAACTTGATACCTAGCGCACATACCCACAGCGAAAAGAATATCAGGTCGACTAGCTGTGAGGTATAGAAAACTACCTATCATGCTTCGATATTGAGTTAAATCAACGGGTTTACCACTCTCGTCATTGTCTAATCTTGTGTTTGTGGCCATGGGAGTGGTTACTTCTTTTGAATCACTCATGTGAAATTTTCGAAGCATTTCTTGTGTATACTTTGATTGGTGCACATGGATACCATCGCGAGTTTGCTTGATTTCAAGTCCAAGGAAGAAAGTCAATTCTCCCACTAGACTCATTTCAAATTCACTCTCCATGTGTCCAATGAACTCATTCAAATAGCCCCTATTATTTAAGCCACAAATTATGTCATCGACATATACCTGGGCCACAAAGATATTGTCACCATCTCTACGTAGAAATAGTGTAGGGTCTATTTGGCCTCTAATGAAGCCCTTCTCAATTAGGAATGTCGACAACCACTCATACCAAGCCTGGGGTGCTTGTTTAAGGCCATAGAGTGCCTTTTTGAGCTTGAACACATGGTTTGGGAATTCGGTATTCTCAAACCCCGGAGGTTGTTCGACATAGACCTCTTCTCTAATCAAACCATTTAGGAAGGCCGATTTTACATCCATTTGTAATAATTTGAAGCCACGATGTGCTGCAAATGCAAGCATCAATCGAATGGATTCTAATCGTGCCACGGGAGCATAGGTCTCATCATAATCAAGACCTTCAACTTGACTATAGCCCTTGGCTACTAAGCGTGCCTTGTTTCTAATGATTTCTCCCTTATGATTCAATTTATTCTTGAAGACCCATTTGGTTCCAATGATGTTGGTCTTCATAGGTCTAGGGACTAAGTCCCAAACCTGACTCCTTTCGAATTGACCTAGTTCATCTTGCATTGCAATAATCCAATCGGGATCATTTAATGCTTCATCAATTTTTCTAGGTTCAATTTCGAAAATTAGGGCAACTTCATTAGCCTCATTCCGGAAGAATGATCTAGTTCTAACCCCATGATGGATGTCTCCAACAATTTGGTCTTGGGGATGACTAGAGGCTAATATAGTTTGCCTTTGTATTGGTGGTGCTTCTAGAATAGGTTCACTAGACACAAGGTCAGCCTCAGGATCCGGCTGATTTATGGATTGTCTAGGCTCACCATCATCTAATTCATCACCATCAACAACATTTGGACTCTCATTCAAACTTAGTCTCCTAAGTTCAAATTGGACTTCATCTTCTGGTTGACCATTGACTTTTAGAATTTCTTCAAAAATAACGTCAGAAGATTCTTCAACCATTCTAGACTTCTTGTTGTAGACTCGATAGGCTTTGCTAACGAGGGAGTACCCGACTAGTATCCCTTCATCAGCCTTTGCCGTGAACTTTCAAAGATGATCCTTGGTGTTGAGAATGAACACCTTACAACCAAACACCCGAAGGTGTTTAACCGTAGGTGGTTTCCCAAACCAAAGCTCATGGGGAGTCTTTCCTAAAAATCTATGAATAAGGACTCGATTTTGCACATAGCAAGTTGTATTTACAGCTTCAGCCCATAAGTAACTCGGGAGTGTCATTAAGCATGCTTCGCGCAGCCTCTTGTAGAACACGGTTCTTCCTCTCTACAACACCATTTTGTTGTGGTGTTCTAGGAGTAGAGAACTCATGTATATAACCCCTATCTTGACAAAATTCTAAAAATCTTTGATTTTGAAATTCACCTCCATGATCACTCCTAATTGTCTTAATTGTTAATGATTTTTCATTTTCAACTCTTCTACAAAAAGAAATGAAGACATCTAAGGTTTGGTCCTTATATTTTAAAAAGTAAGTCCATGTATATCTAGTGAAATCATCAATGATCACAAAGCAATATCTACTTCCATTCAATGATATGATAGTACTACAATCAAATAGATCCATGTGAAGTAAATCTAATGCAGTAGAAGTACTTACAACGCTTTTCCCTTTATGTGCAGATTTTGTTTGCTTACCCATTTGACATGCATCACAAAGTTGTCTTTCTCATACTTGATGCTTGGTAAGCCACGAACCAATCCCTTGTTGGCCAACTTCTGGATGTTCTTCATGTTCACATGTGCTAGCCTCCGGTGCCAAAGGGTGGACTCTTCTTCTTTTGACATGAAACACTTAGCAAAAGCATTAGTAGCACTTTTAAATGAAACTTGATAAATATTGTCTACTCTTGCTCCTACTAGTACCGTGTCCAAGGTGTCATGTTGTCTAACTAGACATTGACTTAGTTGGAAATCAATTGTGTAACCCGTGTCACACAATTGACTCACACTTAGGAGATTAAATTTCATCCCCTTGACTAGAAGGACATTTAAGATTCTAAGATATTCGGATATTTGAATGTCTCCTATCCTTATGACCTTAAGACTACCATTGTTACCAAATGAAACATTACCTCTACTTTTCTTGTGAAGTGTGGTAAATAATGATCTATCCCCGGTCATGTATTTGGAGCATCCACTATCAACAAACCAAGTTGATAGATGCTCCCCCTCAATCATAGCCTACACAATTCGAAAAATAGAAGTTTTAGGTACCCAAACCTTGGGACCTAATGCATCAACTAAACAAGACTTAGGCACCCATGCCTTGACAACTTTCTTTTGAATTTTGGGTGTCCTAGATTGTCTCATGTTAGTCCTAGACATGAGAGACACAAAAGAGGGTTCCTTAGGACGGTAACCAATACCAACCCTATTGTAAACTACCCTTTGGGCATTCAAAATCATATCTAGGGTTTTAGAGCTAGTTAAGAACTTCTCAAGAATAGTCTTGAGTCTCTCAACTTCAATCTTTAATGATTTGTTTTCTTCTACTAACAAGTCATCATGCAAGTCATTGACGTCCTCAACCTTAGAGGATTTCAACTTTTCAACTTCAAGTTTCAAAGACTTAATCTCATCTTCTAACAATTCAACATGCAAATCATCAATGTTATCATCTCTAGATAATTTCAATTGATCAATTTTTAATTGCAATGCTTTAACCTGTTGGTGCAATCTTGGTTAGGTCAGGGTTGACCTAGTTTGACAAAGCTCAGGTGAGCTTGAGTCTAGCAAGCTCGGGTGAGCTTGAGGTGTATGTTTCGATGTTTGACATTGATGTTTGAATTTGATAATTATGTTTGAATGTCGTATGGTGTCAAGTGGGTCAAGGTTGACTGGAGACTTGACTAGGTGAAGTCCAGGTGGATCGGGGAGATCATGCGCTGGCATGGGAAAAGACCTAGTGGGACTAGGCACACCTAGTGGGACTAGGTGAAGTCCAGGTGGATCGGGGAGATCGCACGCTGGCATGGAAAAAGACCTAGTGGGACTAGGCACACCTAGTGGGACTAGGTGAAGTCCAGGTGGATCGGGGAGATCGCACGCTGGCATGGGAGAAGACCTAGTGGGACTAGGTGAAGTCCAGATGGATCGGGGAGATCACATGCTGGCAAGGTGGAAGTCTACCGAGAGACTAGACCTAACTCGAGTGTTAGGCAAACCTTGTGGGGAATCAGGTTAAGTCCTAGTTGGGAACTAGGCAGAAGAAGTCCAGGTTGGTCAAAGGGGTTGACCGTAAAATCTAGGTTGGTCAAAGGGGTTGACCGTAAAATCGAGATTGGTCAAAGGGGTTGACCGTGAACACAAGTTGGGTTGGTCTCAATCGATTGGGTGATCGATTGGGTTGTTGTCTCGCGAAAACAAGAAGGATTTTAATCAATTGGGTAATTGATTAAGAAGGATGGTAATCAATTAGGTAATTGATTAAGGAGGATCTTAATCAATTAGGTAATTGATTAAGGAGAAAGTGAATCGATTGGGTAATCGATTAAGAGAGTTTGTTGCGAGAACAGAAGGTGGCTGAATCGATTGGGTAATCGATTCAGCCTTCTCTTAATCGATTGGTCAATCGATTAAGGGCAGTCTTAATCGATTGGCTAATCGATTCAGGTTCAAAAACTAGCCGTTGAACGGCTAGTATGACGTGGTAATCGATTGGGTAATCGATTAGGGAACCCTAGGCGTCGGGTATAAGGGTTTTCACGCAGGTTTTGAGCCATAACTCTTCTCCCCTTTTTCCTCCTTCATTGGTGCTATCTCAAGGGAAGTCTTGGAGGTTTTTGCTGCTGCATTTCCAAGGTTCTAGAGGCAACCACAAGCTTGAAGATAGCAAGGAAAGCAAAGTGAGCTTAATATTGTAAATCTTGTAAGATTTTCCATTGTATTTTTGCTTCCTCTTGTTGTATCTCATTGTAAGCTTGTAAGAGGTTTCTCCACCTCAAGAAGGAGACTTTCATAGTGTATGAGAGTGTGAGGAGAGTGGACCCTTGGATTAGTCACCCGACCGGGGTGGATACCAAGTAAAATCCAAGTGTTAGCGTTTGCTTGAAGTCTTCCGCCGCGATAAATTATCTACAAGCGAATCGGAGCTAATCACCCCCCCTCTAGCTCGTCTACCGGTCCCAACAAGTGGTATCAGAGCGAGGTTGCTCTTCATTGGACTCATCGCCAAGAGGGCAAGAGCTAGAGGAAGAAGAAGAAGTTGGAAGAAACCCTAATTTCAAGAAATCATCATCAAAAGGGTTCAACTTCAAGAATGGAGTTTGGCTATGACACAAGGGCACCTCCACCATTCGACAAGGCGAATTTTGGTCTTTGGAAGTCAAAGATCGAAAATTATTTCATGATGGAGATAGAGCAATGGTTTGCTCTAATGGAGGGTTTTGAAGCTCCAACAAGCACAAAAGGGAAGCTCCTCAAGAAAAGCAAATGGAATGAGGAGCAAATCAAGAGATGCGAGGCCAACAACAAAGTGACCAAGTTATTGGTCAACCTATTGCCAAGCACCATCTTGGACAAGATTGGAGAATTCAAAGACGCTAAAGAGCTTTGGAGCACATTGGCAAGACTTCATGAAGATCCCTCCACTGTACCAAGTCAAGAAAAATCCGAAGAGGGAGATTCATCAAGTGAAGAGGACTCGGAAGTTGAGAGGTGCTCAACATCCGAAGATGAAGCTCAAGAAGCCTCCACCTCAAGGGTTGAAGAGGAGCAAAATTTGACATTGACGCCGGAACAAGAAAAGGTTTCAACATCATCATCCGAGGTCAATGGAGAAGAAGAAGAAGTCTCCACCTCTAGGATTGAGGGGGAGCAAAGGTCATTGAATCCGAAAAAAGAAGAAGTATCTACTTCCGGATCGAGTGAAGAGTCATGTGCCACCCCTACAAGCAAAGGTATAAACATTTCAATTTGTAAAAATAAAGATCACATCATTTGCTTTGAGTGTAGGGAAAGAGGACACTACAAGAGTAAGTGTCCAAAATTGGTCAAGAAGAAGGTGCAAATGGCACCCAAGACCAAGGGAAAGACAAAGGAGGTCGACCCCGTGGCAAAGAAAGATAAGAAGCACATTGTGTGCTTCTCATGCAAGCAAAAAGGACATTATCGAAATCAATGTCCAAAGGGGAAGGATCCGACCAAAGTCAAAAGGAGGAGCTCAAGTCAAGGGGGAGCCTCCAAGATTAAGCCTAAGGTACCATTAGGTAATGGTAATTCTTTTTATCATGATAATATGCATGCTAAAAATAATTATTATCATTTTAATGCAATTTATCATGAACATAGGAGGCATGAGAAACCTAAGGTAAACTATAGAGCTTTCCATGCTAGGACTACAAAATCTAAGGATAGGGAACAAATTAGGAATTTCCAAGGAAGACCTACCCAATCCAAGGCTAAGAAAAACAATCACCAAGGCTATATTAGAAAACCAAGCCTTGAGGAGGTAATGATTGAAAATCAAGTTTTGAGGTCAAAACTTGATAAGCTAGAAAAATCCCTCAAAAGAATAGAAAATCTATTTAAGGGATCTAAGGATCAAAACCTAGATTTAGGAAATCAAGGACCCTCTAAGAGCAAGAAAGGTTTGGGGTACAAACCTAAAACTAAGGATAATGGTCCATCCTACCATAGAGTTCCATATAGGTATGGAACTCAATCTAGGTCTAGAAGTCAAGTCAAGACCACAAGGGAAGCCATCCCTATGGTTGACCAAGATAAGATCAACATGACTAAGGCTTCGGAAAAGCCTAAGAAAGTCTTTAGGAAGGTATCAAGGGAGGTCATCCCTAGTGAATACCTAGAACACCCTAGGAGCACCAATAGGTGTTGGGTTCCTAAGAGTGTGTTTGCCACACCCTAGATAGGTCTAGGGAGTGTCAACTCAAATGGGAAGGGTAGTTAACCCAACCTTGATGAAGTTGGCACTTTGGGACATTTTCAAGGAATTATCTTCCTTGAAAATGAAGGAATCAAGTGTTTACTCTAGGAGGAGTAAAATTTGTGCCAAACTATATTTTTGGAAGATTGAACTTAATAAAAATTGGCACAACTAGGATAGAATCCAAAGATAAGCCAAGTTGGGGAGTTTTGGCATTATCTTGGAAATTAGGGCAAATTTAGGGATATCAATGGCTTAGCGATGAGTTATTGATACTTAGATAGGAAATCTAGGTATATTCTTTTATGACACTATGCCATGTTTTGTATGCCCTATCACATGCCATGACATCATATTTCATCATTCATATTTATTATGAAAATATTACATGTCATGTCATACATGCATCATCTAGTTATAATTTCTTTTGAAAATCCTAATATGATGCATGTCATAGTCATTAATCATGCATAAATCAATTTTTATTGAACTTAAGGACATTGGCATTAATTGACATCCTAGGTGGATGATCAAAGCTTATAATGTCTAGATAGAAATGCATGAACCCTTAGTTTAGGGAGAATATGACTTTTACATCTCACTAAGACCATAAGTTGACTTGTGTGTATTTTTGAGACACATTAGAAACAAGTGAGATGTTAGGGTGATGAACAAAACTCAAGGTGTTGATAAAGTGCATCAAATTGAGTTTTAGATTCATCAAAACAAGAATTTCAATGAACTCCAATCATTGGGAAAGCTAATGTACAAGTCATGTGCATTTAGCCCAAGGAACATGGTTGGATATTGTTTTTGAAAAATATTTTAAAACTATATTGGAAAACCTTGGTGAAGACTATCTTTTGATAGCACTCATCATTGATGAAATAGATACAAAATAGAGTAAAACATTGAAGTATTTCAATGGTTTCCAATTTTGCGTCAATCTTTGGAAATGAAGGTTATTTTCATAGAAAACTATTTTTCCATGATAGTATATGGTATAAATAATGTCTACACAAAATTTTAGAATTTTTCGAATTTTGTAGAATTATTTAGGGGTTTCTGAATTTCGGATCTGAAATTGTTTTCAGATTTCAGAAACTCCCAATCGATCAGGTGATCGATTGGGACCATAGCCAATCGATTGGTTAATCGATTGGTCGATCTTTTTGCGAGCACAGAAGCTCGCGTAATCGATCATTTGATCGATTACAGTCAGCCGTAATCGATTCGTTGATCGATTGAGGCTAGTTTAATCGATTGGTTCCCAACACTAATCGATTGATGAGACTGAAAATGTCTATTTTCAGTCCAATAACCCATTTTTGAGTAACCTACCAATCCCTAAACCCTAGAATTACTTTTATAAGTATATTTGGGTAAATTTCATTGTGAAATCAAAAAGGGAAACGGTTCGGTGAACATTTAAGGGTTAAGGAGAGGTTTTGGTTCAAGTTTTGAATCCCAAAATCTCAATCACCTCAAGTTGAGTTTTCCTAAAGGTTTTAGGAACTCAAAAATCATTGTTGGTGCAATGATAGAGGTTTAGAGCATGTTTTGAGGGGGAGATCTTCCTTAACAACATGTGGTTGAATTTTAATTTTTTTTGGAGATTGGGAATCTTCATGAGTGCTCAAGGTTGAGCATAGGTTCAATGAAAAGTATGGGATTTTCATTGGGTATACCTTTGACCATATAGACTCTCAGGGAGAGTGTTTGATGTGTGTCAAAGGGGGAGAAAATTGAAAGGCTAATAGGGATTAGTCTTTCTCAAACATATTGTCAAACATCAAAAAGGGAGAGATTGTTGGTGCAATCTTGGTTAGGTCAGGGTTGACCTAGTTTGACAAAGCTCAGGTGAGCTTGAGTCTAGCAAGCTCGGGTGAGCTTGAGGTGTATGTTTCGATGTTTGACATTGATGTTTGAATTTGATAATTATGTTTGAATGTCGTATGGTGTCAAGTGGGTCAAGGTTGACTGGAGACTTGACTAGGTGAAGTCCAGGTGGATCGGGGAGATCGTGCGCTGGCATGGGAAAAGACCTAGTGGGACTAGGCACACCTAGTGGGACTAGGTGAAGTCCAGGTGGATCGGGGAGATCGCACGCTGGCATGGAAAAAGACCTAGTGGGACTAGGCACACCTAGTGGGACTAGGTGAAGTCCAGGTGGATCGGGGAGATCGCACGCTGGCATGGGAGAAGACCTAGTGGGACTAGGTGAAGTCCAGATGGATCGGGGAGATCACATGCTGGCAAGGTGGAAGTCTACCGAGAGACTAGACCTAACTCGAGTGTTAGGCAAACCTTGTGGGGAATCAGGTTAAGTCCTAGTTGGGAACTAGGCAGAAGAAGTCCAGGTTGGTCAAAGGGGTTGACCGTAAAATCTAGGTTGGTCAAAGGGGTTGACCGTAAAATCGAGGTTGGTCAAAGGGGTTGACCGTGAACACAAGTTGGGTTGGTCTCAATCGATTGGGTGATCGATTGGGTTGTTGTCTCGCGAAAACAAGAAGGATTTTAATCAATTGGGTAATTGATTAAGAAGGATGGTAATCAATTAGGTAATTGATTAAGGAGGATCTTAATCAATTAGGTAATTGATTAAGGAGAAAGTGAATCGATTGGGTAATCGATTAAGAGAGTTTGTTGCGAGAACAGAAGGTGGCTGAATCGATTGGGTAATCGATTCAGCCTTCTCTTAATCGATTGGTCAATCGATTAAGGGCAGTCTTAATCGATTGGCTAATCGATTCAGGTTCAAAAACTAGCCGTTGAACGGCTAGTATGACGTGGTAATCGATTGGGTAATCGATTAGGGAACCCTAGGCGTCGGGTATAAGGGTTTTCACGCAGGTTTTGAGCCATAACTCTTCTCCCCTTTTTCCTCCTTCATTGGTGCTATCTCAAGGGAAGTCTTGGAGGTTTTTGCTGCTGCATTTCCAAGGTTCTAGAGGCAACCACAAGCTTGAAGATAGCAAGGAAAGCAAAGTGAGCTTAATATTGTAAATCTTGTAAGATTTTCCATTGTATTTTTGCTTCCTCTTGTTGTATCTCATTGTAAGCTTGTAAGAGGTTTCTCCACCTCAAGAAGGAGACTTTCATAGTGTATGAGAGTGTGAGGAGAGTGGACCCTTGGATTAGTCACCCGACCGGGGTGGATACCAAGTAAAATCCAAGTGTTAGCGTTTGCTTGAAGTCTTCCGCCGCGACAAATTATCTACAAGCGAATCCGAGCTAATCACCCCCCCTCTAGCTCGTCTACCGGTCCCAACATAACCTTATTCTTTGATTTCTTAAGCATACTAGTTAAACATGCAATTGCTCTATAACACTTTTCAAGCTCGGGAGAAGTTACCTCTTCATCATTCGAAGATGATGAAGTCACGTTTGAGGAACTTGAAGATTCATTACTGCTTTCCTCTCCAAGAGCCATCAGTGCCACATGCCTTGTGCTCTTCTCCTCCTTCTCTTCATCGGATAAGCTAGAGGATGACTCATCCCAAGTGGCCTTCAAGGCCTTCTTCTTCTTCTTGAATTTTTCTTCTTTCTTTTTGGATTTCTCCTTCTTCTTCTTGAGTTTTGGACATTCATTCTTGAAATGTCCTTTCCTACCACACTCAAAGCAAGATGCATTAGTCTTATCAAGTTTAACTTCACTAGAGTTACCTTTACTCTTGAAGCGTCGACCCCTTCTCATCATCCTTCTCACAAAGTTTGTCATCTCAGATGAAGAAGAGCCGCTGCCATCTTCTTCGGAATCGGGCTCGGATTCGGAAAGGATGAAGATGAAGAAACCTCCTTCTCCTTCTTCTTCTTATTGGACCGGTCCCCTGCAACTAAGGCAATCCCCTTTTCCTTGGGGCCTTTGTTAGCCATTTCATGCAATTCCATCTCACAAAATAAATCATCTAGCTTTACAATGGATAGATCCATGGATACTTTGTAGGCATCCACCATGAATCACCACAAAGCATTCCTTGGAAATGCTTTCAAGACATACCTCACAAGGTCGCGATTCTCGACCTTTTCATCAATTGAATGAAGCCCATTGAGGACTTCCTTGAACCGGCTATGAAGTTCACTTACCGACTCATTCTCCTTCATGGAGAGATTTTGGAGTTGGTTGAGGAACAAATCCCTCTTTGCAATTCTTGAGTCTCGGGTTCCCTCATGGAGCTCAATGAGTTTGTTCTACAAGTCCTTTGCACTTGTGAAGGGACCAACCTTGATGAGTTGGTCTTTGTTCATGCCACATTGTAGAGTGACAACCGCCTTCGCGTCGGCTTCACTCTTCCGAGTTTGTTCAGCAGTCCACCTCCACGATTCGAGTTCTTTGCCTTCATCATCCTTAGGAGGGGTGAATCCCTCCTTCATGGCGAACCAAGTATGGATGTACATCTTCAAGTAGTATTCCATCTTCGATCTCCAATATTGGAAGTCGGCGCCATCGAAGAATGGAGGTCGAGTGGTGGAAAAACCTTCCCTCAAAGCCATCTCGTTGATAACTCTCGGATGTTAAGCCGTAAATAGAGCCCCAAGCTCTGATACCACTTGTTGGAAACGGATGGCTAGAGAGGGGGGCAAATATAGCCAATCTCTTAAACTTTGAAACTTATCAAGATTTCTGCACTCAACTTATCAGTAGCACAGCGGAAGAAGCAAAAGAAAAGAAATAGTGCAGTAAACAAAACAGAAATGAAAGCAAGCAAGAACAACTACCAAGGTCGCTAACAAGAGGGTTTAAAAGGTTCGGGGATAACTTGCCCCTACTCCTTGGCGTGCCCTTAAGGTGGGTGATCCCTTGATCGTCGGCAGATCAAGCCCCGGTGTTCACCGGATATAACGCAACCTCCTTCTCGGTGGAGAAACCTCTCCACAGCGTTTCAAACAAGGATATAGATTTAAGCTTAATGAAACACAGAGAAAACTCTTTCTCAGCACCTAGCAAGGACAAGAACACAACGAGCTTAACCTGAGCACCACCCAGCGATGATCTCACGCAAGGACTCCCTCCTTCGTGTCTTCTCACTGTCAGACTCCAAGCTCCTTGTTCTTTCCTCCCAGCACTACGTAAGAGTTGGTTGCTTCTCGATTGCAGTTGCTTGCTCAAAGTGATGAAAACTTTTGGAACACAGCAAGCAAGTTGTGGAGAAAAACAAGGCGCAGCAAGAACTTCAGCAAGCACAACACAGAATACTGTCGAACAATTCTCTACTTCAGCCGAAGTCTTCTTCTCCATTTTGTTTCTCCACCAAGCATCAGATGACACCATCCCTGCAGCTCCCAGCTACACATCTGCCAACGCCAGCTACCACTGAGCTATCCCTGGACTCTCTGAGCTTCCCTCAGCCAAGCTTCAGTCTCAGCTCCAGTCTGCAGCTCGGCCGTTGCAACCTGAGATGGAAAAACAGACAAACCTGCTCCAAGGAAAGCTCTCCTTTGACCCTCCTTGAGTGTTTGAATCCTCCCCTGTAACCTGCAGCTTAATCAGACTGTTAGAGCAGTGAATCACACAGTAAATCGAATATCAGAGGCAAACGACAGCGAATCGGATATGTTCAGACGTGGTTAGAGCATCTGACAGTGCAATTTGAATTAAAGTGATCGGTCACCTGACCGATCAGAGACCCTCCTGATCGGTCACCGGACCGATTAGGATGGGTCCAGACCGATCAGGCTCCGTCCTGATCGATCCCCAACGCTCAATCAGAAATCGTGATTTCTTTGAGATTCTCCTGGACCGATCACCCGACCGATCCCAGGTTGTGGATCGTTCACCGGACCGATCCACCCTTATATCGGGCGATTTCTGAGTTTCTCAGCCCAAGCCTTCTGATCGGTCAACTGACCGATCAGGGGGTCTCCTGATCGATCATCAGTCCGATCAGATCATCACCAGACCAATCAGGCACCGTCCTGATCGATCTTAGTGAGGAACCCGCGAAGCTGGATCGTTCACCAGAACGATCTGCACAGTGATCCTGATCAGTCATCAGACCGATCAGGAGCAGTTCAGTAAGGGAACTCAACCTCACTGCTCACTCCCTGATCGGTCACCAGACCGATCAGGAGTCAGTCAATGGGTGAAACGCATACTCCCTGATCGGTCACCAGATCGATCAGGAACACCACAGTAGGTTCCCAACCTCATTGTGTGCTCCCTGATCGGTCACCAGACCGATCAGTCATCGCTGGATCGGTCACCAGACCGATCCACGAAGGAGCAGCGTGCCAGATTCCCTGATCGGTCACCAGATCGATCCAGGGACTCAAACCTAGCCCTCCAAGCTACGGATTTTTCACCTAACTCTCCAAGTTGGGAATTTGCACCTAACCCTCCAAGTTAGGACTTTTCACCTAGCCCTCCAAGCTAGGACTTTTCACCCAACCCTTCCGAATTAGGACTTTTCCAAACCTAGCCCTCCAAGCTAGGACCTGACCCTCCAAGCCAGGACTTTTTCACTAAATCCTCCAAGATAGGAATTTGCACCTAACCCTCCAAGTTAGGACTTTTCACCTAGCCCTCCAAGCTAGGACTTTTCACCCACCTCTTCCGAATTAGGACTTTTCACACACCTAGCCATCCAAGTTAGGATTTTCAACACCTAACCTCCCAGGTTAGGATTTTTCAATACCATGCCTGATCCCCGATCAGGACTTGACCATCATCAATAATCATCCACCTAAACTAAAATCGGTGTCAACACCAAAACAACACTCAAGGCTAGACTGCATCAACAGGTACAGCACTGCCAGAGGGCGCATCTCCCGGAAAGGTGTGCCGGCGCCACTCATCGTACCACATCTGCTGCAGAGAACGGACCCCCGAGACATCGGACTCCAATCTGTGAAGTCGACGATCGATGGATCGAAACTCTGACCTAGCCTCCTCTCGCCAGAGCTCTGAGACATGGAAATCATGCTTCATAGCGAGCTCCAGCTCGGAAACCTGCCAGCAGATGTCTGGATTTGACTCATAATCATAGTCAGCAGCAGCAGCGGGAGCCTCCTGATGTGCAACAACATCTGCTGGTGCCTGAATGTCTAGATCATGATCTCTAATGATGATGCCAGACTTGGCAAATGCCCACCTGCCAAGTCGACAATCCTGTCTGACCATGGGCACTGTCCTACCCTTGGTTACATCAACACCTACTGACATAAGCCAGTCAGTGATAACATGACCAAACGACATATAGACAGTGTGTTGGCTCGGCTCTCTATAAGATATGATGGACTGAAAAATGCTCTCCATGATGTCAAAGTCCATGTGGCGGTGCATGCCATAGAGCATCAGGCAATGATAAGGCCGGATCTCGGTCAAGGGTTTGGAAGTGATCGGCAAGATGCAGTTCGTGATTATCTTGAAGAGAACGTAATCGACAGGGGAAAGACGGAGGGCTGCAAAGGTCGGAAATTCGGGCCTTAACTCGTCAAGACCAGCTAGTCGTGGATGGCCAAAGAAGTGCTGATAAATGGAGTCAGGGGTGACATCGGCAAAAGGAGGCAGTAAAGGGTCAGGAAGCTCTGGGTAGATGGAATAAAAATTAGACGCCCGACGCCCACCCAGATAATCCGCCAAGACGTCGTACGAGAAGTCAAGATTTCTCTTGGCTACTCGGGTCGTGAAATCGAATCCCCCTTGAGGTCCTTGTTGTAGGTTATTGTAGAACTCGGAAACAAGATCATAGTTTATCATCCTTTCGAGGGAAAGGAGAAAGCCTAGATTGTAGAAGGTAATTATCTCCACAATGGAGGGACAATGCTCAGCAAGGAAGGGTCCATCAATGGACCGGCAAGAAAGCAACTTGAAAGTTCGAGATTGAAAGGCCTACTCACAGGCAACATTAGGGAACCTGGAACTCGACGAAGGCTGAGGCCTTCGGGGGGGCGCGGAAGAAGAAGGGCCTTTGCCCTTTGAGCTTCCCTCCACGGGTTCTTTGTCCTTGGATGACTTTCTAAAATGGTTGAATAGATCATGGCAACAATTGAATCAAATGAACAAGATTTGATCAAATGAACAAAAGAAAACAAATTATGATCAAGAGTCCAGATCATAACACAAGGATTTGATCACACACGGCAACAATATTGAAATAATCACATGAAGCATGACCCAATCATTTGTAGGACATGAATTGATCAGTGAGGTGAGGTTTAATCAAGGAAACATGATTTGATCAAGGGAAGAATCAGATCATAATATAGATTGCAAATGATTAGATTTCATCAGTAGGGTGAAAAATCATGGCAAGGTCACGGCAATGAGTAGGATCACAACACAAACACCAAAAGAAAAACATGGTTAGCCCAAACACATAATCTATGAATTGATTTGTAAGAAAACTAACAACAACACTTACTTAGGTGCCATGTTGAGTTGATTGACTTCGGAAACTTGCTCACGAGAGGAAAAACATAGAAGCTTGACAGGAACTCTCGCGCAGAAAGAAGAACTCTCACGCGCGCACGGGAAGGAGAAGAGCTCACGTGAGGAAGTTTACGCACACACTCGCAGAGATCCAAGATCTCCTCGCTGAACTCTCAGGAACTCACACAGGAGGAGGGGACGCAGGAAGAGAACTCACGCACAGCAAGAGGATGCGCAAGAGGAGAGTTTCGGCGCTAGGGTTCGAAAAAGGTAAGGTTTACACGAAGTTAATCGGTTGGTGGATCGGTCCACCAACCGCAATTTAATGTGATCGAACGGATCACCGTTCGATCTGGGAGCGCCCAGACCGATCAAGCTTTGGCTTGATCAGACTGGCAAGCTCCTGATCGATCGGCTGATCGATCAGGAAGTGATCAGTAGGTTTGGGAGGTATCCTGTGAGCCCCCTGATTGGTCTGTGGACCGATCACCACAGGGTGCCAGATCGGTCTGTGGATCGATCCAGGCCAACACAGATTGTTTGGACCATTTTTCGCGAAGTGTTCTGTGACCGCTCTGATCGGTCTGTGGACCAATCACCAAAGGGGAAACTAGATCGGTCTAGGGTCCGATCAGACATACTCCTGATCGGTCTGGTGACCGATCAGGCTCCCTGAATTTCCCTGATACGATCTGAAATTTTCAGTTTCAGATTTCCAAACAATTTCAGGTAAGATCTGATGAAGATTATCGATCTTAGAAGTGATCCCTTGACTAAGATTGATCCCTGAAGAAGGATCAAAGGCCCTTATGGTTTTGACAACTCACTTTGCTCCACCAAAGTGGAGTCAAACTCAAACAATAAACATTCAAGCAATTTTAAGCAAGTTTGTACCAAATTCAAGTCTCCAATCAAGTTTCCTTGATTGGAATGTCCATGTATGATCATGGAGCCAAGTACACATATGTTATGCATTGGTTTTCCCCATACTTGGTCACCGAAGTGATTTTTATCTCATCAACCTAATTTCTCAAGGGATGCATTGACATTTTGAGAAATTAAGTTGATCCTATCATCTCACCCCATTTCTAGCAAACAAAAATGTTTTGTTGAACCTTATAGTTTGTGTGAGATGTCCCCATGTTACCCAATTGTTCACAACAATTTGAAATAATCATGAAGGGGTTTGAATGTTTTTAGAATCCTATGAGGCGCGACACATTCCCAACTCCCTTCGTAAGAAGCTAAACTCATTTTCGGGGAGTGAGTTAGTGAAAATGTCCGCTAGATTCGATTTAGACTCCACATGAGAGAGTACAATATCTCCTCTAGCTACATGATCCCTAATGAAGTGGTGGCGCACTTCAATATGCTTAGTTCTAGAGTGATGGACCAGATTCTTTGTTAGGTTAATTGTGCTAATGTTGTTACACAACACTTGCACACCTTTGTAGCTTAATCCATAGTCCTCTAATGTATGAATCATCCACAACAATTGTGATACGCTCTCTCCCATGGCGATATATTCTACCTCGGTCGTGGAGAGAGCAACACAATGTTGCTTCCGACTTGACCAACTTACTAGAGATGATCCTAGGAATTGGCAACCCCCACTTATGCTTTTCCGATCCAACTTGCACTCAACATAGTCGGAATCGGTATAGCAAATTAGGTCAAAAGACTCGGTACGGGGGTACCAAAGACCAACTCCAATTGTGCCCTTATGATATCTTAAAATTCGTTTAACCGCAATTAGATGAGATTCCTTGGCACATACTTGATACCTAGCGCACATACCCACAGCAAAGAGTATATCAGGTCGACTAGCTGTGAGGTATAGCAGACTACCTATCATGCTCCGATATTGAGTCAAATCAACAGGTTTACCACTCTCATCATTGTCTAATCTTGTGTTTGTAGCCATGGGAGTGGTTACCTCTTTCGAATCACTCATGTTAAATTTTCGAAGCATCTCTTAAGTATACTTTGATTGGTGCACATGGATTCCGTCACGAGTTTGCTTGATTTCAAGTCCAAGGAAGAAAGTCAACTCTCCCATTAGACTCATTTTAAATTCACTCTCTATATGTCCAATAAACTCATTTAAATAGCTCTTGTCGTTTGAGCCACAAATTATGTCATCGACATATACTTGGGCTACAAAAATATTATCACCATCTCTTCGTAGAAATAGTGTAGGGTCTATTTGGCCTCTAACAAAGCCTTTTTCAATCAGGAAGGTCGACAACAGCTCATACCAAGCTCGGGGTGCTTGTTTAAGGCCATAAAGTGCCTTTTTGAGCTTGAACACGTGGTCTAGAAATTCAGAACTCTCAAACCCCGGTGGTTGTTCGACATAGACCTCTTCCCTTATTAAACTATTTAGGAAGGTCAATTGGACATCCATTTGATATAATTTGAAACCACGATGTACTGCAAATGCAAGCATCAAACGAATGGACTCTAATCGTGCCACGGGAGCGTAGGTCTCATCATAATCAAGGCCTTCAACTTGACTGTAGCCCTTGGCTACTAAGCGTGCCTTGTTTCTTATGATTTCTCCCTTATGGTTCAACTTATTTTTGAAGACTTATTTGGTTCCAATGATGGTGGTCTTCTTAGGTCTAGGGACTAAGTCCCAAATCTGACTTCTTTCGAATTGACCTAGTTCATCTTGCATCGCAATGATCTAATCGGGATCATTTAATGCTTCGTCAATTTTTCTAGGTTCAATTTCGAAAATTAGAGCAACTTCATTAGCCTCATTCCTAAAGAATGATCTAGTCCTAACCCCATGATGGATGTCTGGTCTTGGGGATGACTAGAGGCTAACCTAGTTTGCCTTGGTGTTGGTGGTGCTTCTTGAATGGTGTCACTAGACACAAGCTCAGCCTCAGGATCCAGCTGATCTATGGGTTGTCTAGGCTCACCGTCATCAGACTCATTACCATCAACAACACTCGGACTTTCATTCAAACCTAGTTTCCTAAGTTCGAATTGAACTCCATCGACATCTTCTGATTGATCATTTGATTTTGAGATTTTTTCAAAGACAACATCAGAAGACTCTTCAACCAATCTAGATTTCGTATTGTGGGCTCGATAGGCTTTGCTAACTAAGGAGTACCCGACCAGTATCCCTTCATCGGCTTTTGCCGTGAACTTTCTAAGGTGGTCCTTGGTGTTTAGAATAAACACCTTACAACCAAACACCCTAAGGTGTTTAACCGTAGGTGGTTTTCCAAACCAAAGTTCATGAGGAGTCTTTCCTAAGAATCTATGGACGAGGGCTCAGTTTTGCACATAGCAAGCTGTGTTCACAGCTTCAGCCCATAAGTAACTCGGTAATGAGTACTCATTAAGCATGCTTCGTGCAACCTCTTGTAGAACACGGTTCTTCCTCTCTACAACACCATTTTGTTGTGGTGTTCTAGGAGTGGAGAACTCATGTCTATACCCTCTATCTTGACAAAACTCTAAAAATCATTGGTTTTGAAATTCACCTCCATGATCACTTCTTATTGTCTTAATTGTTGATGAATTTTTATTTTCAACTCTTCTACAAAAAGAAATGAAAAACATCTAAGGTTTGATCCTTATATTTAAGAAAATAAGTCCATGTATATCTAGTAAAATCATCAATGATAACAAAGCAATATCTACTACCATTCAATGATATAATAGTACTACAATCAAATAAGTCCATGTGAAGTAAATCCAATGCGGTAGAAGTACTTACAGTGCTTTTACCTTTATGTGCATATTTTGTTTGCTTACCCATTTGGCATGCATCACAAATCTTTTCTTTTTCATACTTGATGCTTGGTAAGCCATGAACTAGTCCCTTATTGGCTAACTTCCGGATATTCTTCATGTTCACATGTGCTAGCCTCCGGTGTCAAAGGGTGGACTCCTCTTCTTTTGACATGAAACACTTAGCAAGAGCATTAGTAACACTTTTAAAAGAAACTTGGTAAATGTTATCTATTCTTGTTCCTACTAGTACCGTGTCCAATGTGTCATGTTGTTTAACTAGACATTGACTTGATTGAAAGTCAATTGTGTAACCCGCATCACACAATTGACTGACACTTAGGAGATTAAATGTCATCCCCTTGACTAGAAGGACATTCTTAATCCTAAGACATTCGGATATTTGAATGCCTCCTATTCCTATGACCTTAAGACTACCATTATTACCAAAGGAGACATTACCTCTATTTTTGCATTGTAGGGTAGTGAATAATGATTTATCCCCGATCATATGTTTGGAGCACCCACTATCAATGAACCAAGTTGATAGATGCTCCCCCTCAATCACAACCTACACAATTCAAAAAATAGATGATTTAGGTACCCAAATATTGAGACCTAAAACACCTACTAAACAAGACTTAGGCACCCATACTTTGACAACTTTTCTTTGAGCCCTAGGTGTCTTAGATTGTCTAACATCAGTCCTAGACATTAAGGACACAAATGATGGTTCTTTGGGTCGGTAACCAATACCGACCCTATTATAGACTGCCCTTTGGGCATTCAAGATCATATCTAAAGTTTATGAGCTTGTTGAGAATTTCTCAAGAACACTCTTGAGTCTCTCAACTTCACTCTTCAATGATTTATTTTCATCCTCTAACAATTCTACATGTAAATCATCAACATCCTCATCCCTAGAGGACTTCAATTCTTCAACTTCAATATTCAATGATTTAATTTTTGCTTTTGACTTTTTCAAGAAATCGGTTAAGCATGCAATGGTCCTATAGCATTTATCAAGTTCGGGAGTGATTACCTCTTCATCATCCGAAGATGATGAAGCCGCGTTTGATGAGTCACTTGATTCATCACTGCTCTCTTGATCTTCTAGGGCCATGAGTGCAACATGCCGTGTACTCTTTTCATCCTTCTCCTCTTCGGATGAGCTAGATGAAGATTCATCCCAAATGGCCTTCAAGGCCTTCTTCTTCTTTTTGGATTTCTCCTCCTTTTTCTTGGATTTTTCCTCCTTCTTTAGCTTTGGGCATTTACTCTTGAAGTGCCTTTTCTTGCTACATTCATAACAAGTGACATTAGATTTATCAATCTTAATTTCACTAGGGTTACCTTTACCCTTGAAACGACGACTCTTTCTCATTATCCTTCTAACAAAATTGGACATCTCGGAGGAAGAAGAGCCGCTGCCATCCACCTCGGATTTGGACTCGGATTCGGATGAAGATGAGGATGAGGAGACTTCCTTCTCCTTCTTCTTCTTGTTCTTTTCTCCTGCAACTAAGGCAATCTCCTTCTCCTTGGGGCCTTTGTTAGCCATTTCATGAAGTTCCATCTCACAAAATAAATCATCTAACTTTACAATTGATAAGTCCTTGGAAACCTTGTAGGCATCCACCATGGATGACCATAAGGCATTCCTTGGAAATGCTTTTAACACATACCTCACAAGGTCTCGATTTTCGACCTTTTCATCAATAGAGTGGAGACCATTCAAAACCTCTTTGAATCAGCTGTGGAGCTCACTTACGGGTTCACTCTCCTTCATGGAGAGATTTTGAAGTTGGTTGAGGAACAAATCCCTCTTGGCGATTCTTGAGTCTTAGGTTCCCTCATGTAGTTCAATGAGCTTATTCCACAAATCTTTTGCACTTGAAAATGGACCAACATTGATGAGTTGGTGTTTATTCATGCCACATTGTAAGGTCACCATCGCCTTCGCGTCGGCTTCACTCTTCCGAGTTTGCTCAGCCGTCCAACACCAAGATTCCAATTATTTTCCTTCGTCATCCTTTGGAAGAGTAAAACCCTCCTTCATAGCGAACCAAGTGTTGATATCTATCTTTAGATAGTACTCCATCTTCGATCTCCAATATTGAAAATCTGCTCCATCGAAGAAAGGAGGTCGGGTGGTGCTAAAACATTCTCTCAAGGCCATTGTCGTTGACTTTCGGTTGTTAATCCGCTTGTACAGAGCCCCAAGCTCTGATACCACTTGTTGGACCTTGGATGGCTAGAGGGGGGTGTGAATGTAGCCAGACACTTAACCTTTAGTGTAGGATCGATATGCCTTGCTAGAGGGGGTGAATAGCGATTTTCTGAACCCCCTTGTTCCTGCGTTGTTAGTAGCACAACGGAATATACAAAAACAAACAAAAACAATGCTAACAACCTGTTTTAGTTGGTATCCACCCCGGCCGGGTGACTAATCCAACAATCCGTCGGTGGATCACTCCCCGGATAACCTCCGGCTATCACGTGTCGCTCCTTGTGGGTGGAGAAACCTTGCCACAACACCAAACAAAACTCTGAACACGAAGACTACTAACTTGCCCTTAACCAAGACAAGTTTCGTCAAGAAACTCAGCCACCACGAAGTCCTCTTTAAATAGGACTCGGGGCTGATTTCTCGCTACCAGTCGACTGCCCCCAGGGCAGTCGACTGGTGCCAGCCAAATTCGACCGTTGACACTCCCAACGTTCGAATTTGCCAGCTCACCAGCCACCTACCAGTCGACTGCCCCCAGGGCAGTCGACTGGTCCCAGGCCAGAACCCTTCTGTGAGTTTTATCAGTCGACTGCCCTACTCACTCACCTAGGATTTCCCTTCCCGAGTACATTTCACTCGCACTCGTACCCTCACGACTCGACTGACTCCTCCACAGCAGCCTCGACTGTTGCCTTCGCGCCCTCTTCATCTTTGGCTCCCGTCCCTCGGATGCACGTAAGCCTCCAGCTTGCCTCCATGCCATCCTTCACGCATGCCTCGAAGTCCGCGCCCATCAGCTCATCGTCCCTGCTCTCCAAGGTCCCTCGGGTGCAGACAAGCCTCCAGCTTGTCTCCATGCCACCCTTCACCATACCGAGGTCGTCCAGTTAAGTCCATATGTGTAACCTGTACAACCTGCACACTCAACATACACATATGAGATAACAAGGGAAAACCTAACTTAAACCCTTTGCCCAAACATCAAAACCTATAGTCACTCCGGACCATCTTAGGGCCGATTGCTCCAACAATCTCCCCCATTTTTGATGTTTGGCAATCCGTTTAAGTTAGGGAAAGTAAGATAGCAGTCAATAGCAAAAACCATGATAAAACAAAATGCATATGCAAAGCAAAAATGGATCATATCCCAAGGCATCCCACACCTAACCCTCCAAGTTAGGAATTTTACATCTAGCCCTCCAAGCTAGGATTTTCACCACCTAACCCTCCAAGTTAGGATTTTCCCACACCTAGCCCTCCAAGTTAGGATTCTCACCACCTAACCCTTCAAGTTAGGACTTTTCCCACATAACCCTCCAAGTTAGGATTTTCTACCAAACCGGGCTTTTTAAAGCTTCTCCCAAGCTCCCCTTACACTGGACTTACAAAGGCTTTTTAAGAACCTCTCCAAGGTTCCCCTTACGCCAAGAAGGGAGCAACCATGCTCCCCCTCAAACTTAGCTCCCCCTAAACCTAGGGTTTCTTTCTAGCAAAGGTATTGGTTTCCTACTTAAACACAATATTTCTCCCCCTTTGTCACACATCAAAAAGAACCCAACAATATCCAATTATTGGTTCTTTACATTCCTAATGACCCTAAACACAGTGTACTAGACCCCCATACACTTGTTCCTTGTCATTTGGACCCCAAACCAGCTGCTGATACCCAAATCAGCCTCTGGTAGTCGACTGGCAACAGTGTCAGTCGACTGATACGCCTAAAATCTGATTTTCTGACCGAATTTTAGAAACGTGCCAGAAATTCCACAAATTTACAAAAATTTTCAAACTTCGCGGACAACTTTGTGGAACCTATACCCACTTGGGAAAAATACATCCAACCATGTATCTATCACCGTTCCCAAGTTGGGCACAAAACTCAAAAATTTTCAAATGAAAAATTAAGGCATCTAGGAGGCAACCTCCCCCTTTACCCATGCCTTCTCCCAATTTTCAACTTTCCCAGGTCAAGTTCTACCCAACTTAACCTCCTAGACACCACGTTGAGTCATACACCACCCAACACTCGAGTTCTTCCCCCTTTGACACTCTTATAGCATTGCCCGAGGCAATCTTTCCCTCAGTGCCAAAAAGAACTCAACAAAAGTCTAAAAACTCTGAAGTTTGCAAGCATACTTGCTAGGATATACCCTATCCTAGAAAAATATGATATCATGGAAATATCAAGTGGGCTTAACTTTTGGTACACATCTAAGTTTCTTAAGGATTTTGCATTAAGTAACAACTTTCAAATTCGTTTCTAATTCCATGTGTTTGTCAAATCTACCCATCATAATTTGACACATGGAATTGTCCTCAATGTTCCCTGTTTAACCTCTAAATCTTAGATACCTAGGGACCCTTATCAATCCTTCTTGATTTCCATAAAATCTAATAAATTCTTATCAAATCATGGGATAACATTTTATTCAAAGAATATGAAATCAAAACCAAGAATTTTAACCCTAAACCATATCCCATAACCAAGTTTGCAATTTCTGATTAGCCAACTTTTTCATTTTCAATTTCAGCCTACGGACCAGTCGACTGCCCATGGGGCAGTCGACTCCCAAACCTCACAGAATGTTTTCGGGGCTGAATTCACTTCGGACCAGTCAACTGCCCCCAGGGCAGTCGACTGATACCTGAATTTCAAGTTTTCAGCCCCAATTTCAGTAATGCCTAGTTAATTCCACAAATCTCCAAAAATTATGAAATTTTATAGGGAGATTTGTGAAGCCAATATTTACTTGGGAAAAATACGTTTCCAAATAAATGTACTCCGGATCCCAAGATTGGCATAAAACTCTACTTCTTCCAAAGTGTATCAAATAAACTTATCCTAGAAGTTCTAATTCTCACTTCTCTTCAATGCATTCTCTTATCCTTGATCATAACTCATTTTTATTATTGAGTTACATGGTATTCCACTATTAAACCTCAATTTTGTCAATTATAGCCCTATTTTCACCTTTTCTCCCTACAATTCACCTTTTGATGTGCCAAAATCTAGAATTAAGACTTACCCAAGTCTTCCAATCCTTTTTTGGCACATTTCACCTAATTTCCTAAGGGAGAACCTTTTGAGATCCATCTACCATGGGCCCCAAAGGCTCCTAAAGCTCCCCCTTGAGCTCTGAGCCCTAGCCACCTTCCTAGGTGACTCCATCCACACTAGGCCACACCGGTGTGCCACCGATGACTCTTGGCCTACAAAATTGACCTTTTTAACCTTGGGCACCTTGTCCTTGGTTAGGTCACTCTTTTTACCCTTGGATGGCATTCCCTTGTTATCCTTGGACTTTCCCTCCTTACTAAGATTGTATGTTTTCCCAACATGCTTCTTTCCATTGCCCTTGGAGGTCTTAGATCGGTACCCCAATCCCGATCTATCATAGTTGGGTTTGATGCTACCCAACACCATGTCTAAGCCCTTAGATCCAACCGTGAATCTTTCTAGAGCCTTTTCTAAAGTATCAAGCCTTGCTCTCAAGGCTTGATTTTTCCTTTCTAGACCTTTAACCTTGTAGTCCATATGCCCACTTTGGACATTCCTAGAACTGCTCATTTTCTTAGACATTGGTTTCCCTCCCTTGGGGTTAATGTCTTTAGCCTTGGATACACAGATCTTAGATTTACCATGATGCATGCTTTTCTTAGGATATGTATCTACCTTGTTATCCTTATTCCTATCATGATATTTAAAACCAAAGTTATGTACCATTAAGCAATTTTCATGAAATCTAGCATGCATGGATGAATGATCTGCATTATTTTTAGAATGTAAGAAAGAACTTGAAATTAAATTTCTTTTTAAACTAGGGTTAGGAAATACCTCCCTTACCCTTGTAGTCCTTCCTTGTTGTGAGTTTTGCTTTCTTCTCTCTTCTTTCTCCCATCTTCTAAGGTGCTCCATCTTCTTTAGCTCCTTCTTCCTTGGACACTTGGTGTGGTAGTGCCCTAACTCACCACACGTGAAGCATCTAATCCTCTTTTTCTTAGCTTGAGCCTCTTCATTCCTACAACCCATATTAGCTTTAAAGGAATTTACAATGGGTTTAGGGTGTACCTCCTTTTTACCTTTTGGGCACTTATCCTTATAGTGCCCCTTTTCGTTGCACCCAAGGCATGTGATGTGATCTTTCTTCTTTGCTTTGGTGGAGGTAGAGGCTTCTTCTTGTGCTTGTATGATTGAGGGTCTCTCCTCCCCCTCAATTCTTGAAGTTGATGCCTCTTCTTCTTCTCTTGAGGAGGTTGATGACCTTTCACATAGCTCCTCCTCCTCACTTGAAGAACTTGACACTTCACTTGATGAAGTGGATGACTCATTTCTCTCCTCTTCTTGAATCATGAAGCCCACTTCATTGGAATCTTCTTTTGATTTAGATTGGATGATGTTCTTATGAAAATCTTCTATTTTTCTCCATAATTCGCACGCATTTTCATATGTCCCTACACCACTCAAGACATTGTTAGGCAAAGCATCAATTAATATATCTATTACCTTCTTGTTTGCCCTAGAGTAGTCTTGTTATTCTTGAGTCCAATTTCTAGGTCGAAGCTTCTTTCCATGCTTCTCCTTTGGGACTTCGAATGACTCTTCTAGCATGACCATGCACTCCCATTCCATGCTAAGCCAATTCTTCATCCTCGCCCGCCAATAATCGAAATCTTCGTTGTCATAGGGCGGTGGGGTGAAGATGATGTCCCCAAGTTTGCCTTCCATGATTTTTCACCTCTAGCGGTTGCTCCCTCGGCGGTTAGTCTGATCAAGAGCGGTCCTTCGCTCTGATACCAACTCTAGGATCGATATGCCTTGCTAGAGGGGGTGAATAGCGATTTTCCGAACCCCCTTGTTCCTGCGTTGTTAGTAGCACAGCGGAATATACAAAAACAAACAAAAACAACGCTAACAACCTAGTTTAGTTGGTATCCACCCCGGCCGGGTGACTAATCCAACAATCCATCGCTGGATCACTCCCCGGATAACCTCCGGCTATCACGTGTCGCTCCTTGTGGGTGGAGAAACCTCGCCACAACACCAAACAAAGCTCTGGACACGAAGACTACTAACTTGTCCTTAACCAAGACAAGTTTCGTCAAGAAACTCAGCCACCACGAAGTCCTCTTTAAATAGGACTCGGGGCTGATTTCTCGCTACCAGTCGACTGCCCCCAGGGCAGTCGACTGGTGCCAGCCAAATTCGACCATTGACACTCCCAACGTTCGAATTTGCCAGCTCACCAGCCACCTACCAGTCGACTGCCCCCAGGGCAGTCGACTGGTCCCAGGCCAGAACCCTTCTGTGAGTTTTATCAGTCGACTGCCCCAAGGGCAGTCGACTGCCCTACTCACTCACCTAGGATTTCCCTTCCCGAGTGCATTTCACTCGCACTCGTACCCTCACGACTCGACTGACTCCTCCACAGCAGCCTCGACTGTTGCCTTCGCGCCCTCTTCATCTTCGGCTCCCGTCCCTCGGATGCACGCAAGCCTCCAGCTTGCCTCCATGCCATCCTTCACGCATGCCTCGAAGTTCGCGCCCATCAGCTCATCGCCCCTGCTCTCCAAGGTCCCTCGGGTGCACACAAGCCTCCAGCTTGTCTCCATGCCACCCTTCACCATACCGAGGTCGTCCAGTTAAGTCCATATGTGTAACCTGTACATCCTGCACACTCAACATACACATGTGAGATAACAAGGAAAAACCTAACTTAAACCCTTTGCCCAAACATCAAAACCTATGGTCACTCCGGACCATCTTAGGACCGATTGCTCCAACATTTAGCACTTTTCAAGTTTCTGCACTTAAACATTTAGTAGCACAACGGAAGCAAACAAAAACAGAGTATGCAGAATTTAAACCCTAAGCTAAGAACAAACACAAGAACACTAACAAGAGGATTTACAAGTTCGGGGATAACTTGCCCCTACTCCTTGGCGTGCCCTTAAGGTGGGCGATCCCTTGATCGTCGGCAGATCAAGGTCCGAAAAATCCGGATAAAATGCAATCTCCTTCTCGGTGGAGTAACCTTTCCACAGCGTTTCAAGATGATGAAGTATAAAGTATAGGAAACACAAGAAGGATCTTACTTAGCACTTAGAACCACAAGAATACAAGCAAACTTCTCCCGAGCTCCACCCAGCGCAGATCTCACGCAAGAACTCCCTTCTTCGTGTCTTCTCGCTGATGGACTCAAGCTCCTTGTTTCTTCTTCCAAGTGCCCAAGTAACAGACGGTTGCTTCAAAGATCACAGTCGCTTGCTCAAGATGATGGAACAACAGATCGCACAAGCACAATGTGGAGAACTGATTGCACAACAAGAAGTGAACTTAGCAAGCTCCACGTTCAGCCAAAACAACTCTCAGCTCTTCTCCGCTACACAGCTTAAGTCTCTCCACTGATCGCCAGGTCATCTCACTGCTGCCTCCAGCTGCTCACCTGCATCCACCAGCTTACCACTGAGCTCTGCTGGACTCCCTGAGTTTCCCTCAGCCTAGCCCCAGTCAGCAACTCCAACAGCGCCAACAACCGTTGCAACCTGAGATGACAAATGGGCAAACCTGCTCCAAGGAAAGACCTCCATTGACTCTCCTTGAGTGTTTGAATCCATCCCTGTCACCTGCACACTTAATCAGAACATTAGCATAGCAAATCAGCAGTGAATCAAGTATCAGAGATTAAGCGCAGAGAAATCAGATGTGTTCAGACGCGATCAGAGCGTCTAACAGTGCATTTTGAATTAAAGTGATCGGTCAACGGACCGATCCAGGGCTCGTGGATGGGTCACCAGACCGATCCACCGCTTTGCTGGGACTCACAGCTTTCGCGACCACATGAGCCTAATCGGTCACCAGTCCGATCAGGAAGCTCCTTGACCGATCAGGCTGCAGCCTGATCGGTTATAAGACGAAGTCCGCGACACTTGATCGTTCACCAGAACGATCTGAACAGTGTTCTAGATCAGTCACCAGACCGATCAGGAGCAGATCAGTAAGGTTCCCAAAACCTACTGGATGCTCCTTGATCGGTCACCGGACCGATCAGGAGCAGAGCAGCAGGAGAACTCAACTCACTGTGTGCTCCCTGATCGGTCGCCAGACCGATCAGGAGTCGAGTAGTAGGTTCCAGCCTCACTCTATGCTCCCTGATCGTTCACCAGACCAATCAGTCATCGCTGGATCGGTCACCAGACCGATCCAAGAGGGAACACCGTGCCAACTTCCCTGATCGGTCACCAGACCGATCTAGGCAAGGTCAAATCTCCTTTAAGTCACGAGAACAAGCCTCCGACCCATCTCTGACTCTTGTCATGCCTACCTTCACTCACTGCGACTTCAACCTAGCCCTCAAAGCTAGGACCTGGCTTCACTCACTAGGGTTTCAGTCATCCGGCTTCACTCACCGGGACCTGGCTTCACTCACCGGGATTTCAACCTAGCCCTCCAAGCTAGGACATGGCTTCACTCACCAGGATTTCAGTCACCCGGCTTCACTCACCAGGACTTGGCTTCACTCACCGGGATTTCAACCAACCTAGCCCTCCAAGCCAGGATTTCATCAACCTAGCCCTCCAGGCTAGGACCTGACCCTCCAAGCCAGGACTTTTTCACACCTAACCCTCCAGATTAGGACTTTTCAACACCTAACCCTCCAGGTTAGGGCTTTTTAACATCTAGCCCTCCAAGCTAAGACTTTTCACACTTAACCCTCCAGGTTAGGACTTTTCGACACCTAGCCCTCCAAGCTAGGACTTTTCAACACCTAGCCCTCCAAGCTAGGACTTTTCACACCTAACCCTCCAGGTTAGGACTTTTTCACACCTAGCCCTCCAAGCTAGGACTTTTTACACCTAACCCTCCAGGTTAGAATTTTCCCATAAGGTATGCCTAGTCCACGACTAGGACTTAATCCCAATCATCTTATCATCCTAAACTAAAATCGGTGTCAACACCAAAATAACAATCAGAGCCAGACTGCATCAACAAGCCCGAGCCGGAGGAGGCGTTGCTCAGTGCCCTAGTCGGCACCCTCATAGTCCCTCAGCCGACCTCATCCTTCTGTGCCCCAGTCAGCACCCTCATAGGCCCTTAACCGGCCTCATCCTGCAGTGCCCCAGTTGGCACCCTCTTAGGCCCTCAGCTAACCTTGACAGACACAACCACTCCGTGACACCATACTACCAGAAGCCATACGGGGTCAGCGTAGAACTGAAGCCAACTGGGTCTCAATAACGGATATCCCGCCGGGGTATTGATCTTCCTACCATAACCTGTCCCCCGTACTGCGATCACATACACTGGTATCAGGCTGAGCGGCGCCAATAGGCACCAGCCATTAAACTGACAGTGCTCCTTTCCTTAACCTGGTGTGTACCACTTTACCCTGCCACCTCTGGGCCTGCATCACCTTGTCCTTGCTAATACGGCCGCAAGTGGCAGGCGGGGCAGGAGCTGTTAGCTTCCCCGGCTATATAAGCCTCCTCACTCCACATCTCTCAGGTACGCGCGATAGTGCAATTCCATACTGTTCTATTGCTTTCCATCGCCACCGTCGAGTACTGACTTGACCGTCGGAGTGCCTGGTCGGAGACTTTTCCCGGCGGATTCTAACGATCACTGTCTTGCAAGCTAGCGGCGATCCAGCTCAGTAGACCATCTCAGCGATCTCGCTCTCCCCGGAGGCCCCGTCAACGGTAAAGGCGTCTAGCTCGCTTCGCAACAAGATCAGCGGAGAAGAAATTTTCAATTTAAAAATAGTAAACATAATCAACAATTTGATACTACCAATAGTTTAATAGATTGATTGATATCTCAAATTGAGCACTGGCCTCAAGAGAACAACTTATGAAAATATGACCACTTATATCAGTTATTATCCAAGAAATAGAAATGAATTCATAGAAAATACAGACTATTCTCTCGATGACAAGAAAATTCATAGTAAAGACATTCAACAGATTCATGAATCTTATTAGTTAATACATTTCATGTTCTTAATGTCTTATTGATTTTCATGTCATCCAAAAAATTGTATAAACAAGGATGAAATGTTAAGTTTTTGAAAAAGAGTTGTAGCAATAAGAAATCTAACACAGAGAAATCCAATTTGTCCTTTTCCCATAAATTCCTTGCTTCAGTTCCTTGTCCTTTGTCTTCCTTCAATTTGGTATCAGAGCTAAGTTATCGTGAAGACAACGATTGGCAACCTTTGGACTTCGAAGGTGCTAAACTCCATCTTCTGGTTGCTTCTAGTTTAACTATTAATATAAAGCTAAAAAAATGACTAATAATATTGTTTTCCTTTACCTTAGTTTAATGGTGAAAATTTTGATTATTGGAGTGCTCTATGAAACTATCTTGAATTTCAAGATTTATGAAGTATTGTTGAAGGAGTAAATCTATCAAAGGCCAAAGATCAAATGACTGAAGCACAATGAAATATTCTAAAGAGCATCAAGTAACAAAATAGAAAGACTCTTTTTCAAATATATCAAGCACTTGAAATTTTGGTTTATGAAAGAATGTCAAAAGCAATCAATGCTCAAAGAGCATGAAAGATTCTACAAACGACTTATTTTGACCAAGATAAAGTAAAAAAGGTTTACTTACAATCTCTACTAATATAGTTTGAGAAGCTAGAGATGAAAGACAATGAAAAAATCTCAAAATACTTCACACAAATTAGTTCTATTATAAATCAAATGATATCAAATGGAGAAAGCATTCAGACCCCAAGGGTTGTGGAGAACATTTTGCGAAGACTATCAAACAAGTTCAATCATATGGTAGTCACTCCAGAAGAATCACATGATCTTTCATTAATGTTCATAGAAGGCTCGTAAGGAAGATTGGAGGCTCATGAGGTTAGAATTCTTCAATGAAGTCCTCTAATGTCTTCTCAAAATTAAGATTTGAATCACAATTCCTATTCATGGGAGGTCGTAGCTCTTATCATGAATGTGGAAGAGGTTGGAATCAAGGAAGAAATGAGAGACATTCTCACCAATATTCACAAGAAAAGGGGAACAAAGAGTCTAAAATAGAGGAGATACAATTTTCACACAACTATCAAATGTACGAAACCTTATATTGAATGTCATTATTGTCATAAGCTAAGACTCAATAAATGATTGTTAGGAAAAATATCCGGAGAAAAAACGTAAAGCTAGCTTAGTACATGAAAATGAAGTTCGTGTTAGGACCGGTAGGCAAGCTAGAGGGGTGATGATTAGCTCCGATTTGCTCGATGATGATTTGTAGCTGCGGAAGATTCCAACCAATGCTAACACTCAAGGATTTACTTGGTATCCACCTCCTTGAGGTGACTAATCTAAGGATCCGCTCTTCCTCAATATCTCATATACTATGAAAGATCTTCTTTTTGAGGCGGAGAAATCTCTTACAAGCTTACAAGAAGATATAACAATAATACAAGCAAAATACAAAGAAAATCTTATAAGATTTACACAAATTAGCTCTCTTTACTTTTCTTATTTTCTTTAGGCTTCGAATCGCCTCTTGATCTTTGGAAATACAGCAGCACTAAGCTCCAAGACCTCACTTGAAATGACGATGAGGAAGGTGAAGAACGTCGAAGAAATGCCAGAGCAATCTCTCTTCAAACCTGCGTGAAAATCCTATATACCCACGACCTAGGGTTCCCTAATCGATTATCCAATTGATTACCACGTCAAACTTAGCCGTTCAATGACTATTTTTTAAAGCTTAAACGATTAGCCAATCATTTAAGAATTGCTGAATCGATTTAGTACCTTTTTGTGCTCTCCCACAATACCGCCGTAATCGATTGCCCAACCGGTTTAGTAAGCTTCTGTTCTCACGATAACCCTGCGCCAATCGATTGACATACCCCTTAATCGATCACCCAATCGATTAAGGGCCTTTCTGTTCTCGCAAGCAACAACTCCCAATCGATTACCCAATCGATTGCCTAACTCTAACTTGCTTAACTCAGTTTGGAGTTCTCTTGCTTAACCATGGTCAATCGTGACCTGTTAGAACTTCCTTACCAAGTGTCCGATCAAACCTTTGATTGACTTGAACTTTTCCTTGCCTAGTTCCCAACTAGGAATTTTTCTGTACCAGCGTGCAATCTCCCCGATCTATCTGGACTTCCCCCGTGCCAGCATGTAATCTCCCTTATCCACCTGGATTTCACCTAGTCCCACTAGGATTTTTTTCCTTACCAGCATGCGATCTCCTCGATCCACCTGGACTTCACCTAGTCCCACTAGGACTTTTTTCTTGCTAGCGTGCGATCTCCCTGATCGGGACGGCTACTCTCAGTCGGGAAATGTCATCTTTGCTCAGTTGGGCAAACTTCCTAGGGGTACTTGGAGGCTACTCCCGGTCGGGAAGGGTCATCCCTGCTCAGTCGGGGCAAGCTTCTTTAGGGATACTCGGAGGCATCATGTGATGACTACCCATTAAAGAGAGTCTTTAATACTTTTAGAGGCGCCGACAACGTATTAAATGACCAAAATAGGAAATGGTAATGTGCTCTAATGATTGTCTGCGACAATTATTGATCATTATAGGAACAATAATGTAACGACTGCATTGAATGTTATTATTGTCAAAAGGAGGGGAATAGTTACGGGCACAGGATAAAACGTAATCAAGGACACTTAGGAAAATGTCTGAATTCTTTATTCTTACACAATTTACTTTTTCTTTTTTTTATCAACTTTTGACATGAGCGTAGGAGTGGGATTGTCGGAGCTTTTCCGATGCCCTTCTAATGTTTTTTTTTTGACTAGTTTTCTTTTCGTGCGATCCTCCTCCCAGGAACACCTATCGCATCATCAAGAGTCACCATCTTACCCATTAACTTCCGGATCAATATGCGAGCATTCTCTTCTCTCCTGAGCCTCTTCTTCACTTGTTCCTCTACTCCCTTCCTTTGTCAGAGACCGAAAAAACAGAGAAACAAATTATTGATGACATGCAAAATATAAATTACATATATATTTTAATTAACATAGAAAATAAATTGTAACTATCTAAGAAACAATTATAAAAATGACGGATTGTAAGAGGCGTTTATGCTGGATCGGATTGGACCGGCTAGAGAGGTGTGAATAGACGGTAAAAAAAATATGAAAGTGGAGGCATTCGTCTTTAAAAAAGAAACTTGATCGCAACTGAGAACGTTGCTTCCAAGGCAGTGAACGCTCAATAAAAAGCTCCTTGTGGCGGAGAAGCCTTATAAAAATAGCACGCTAGACTTTTAGAGAGTTTACAAGAATGAATTAATTGAATGAATGAAAAGGCTGAAACTCTAAGCCTACTTATAGCCTAAGAGAATAAATCTGGATTGTTGATTGTTGAGAAATTTTCTCTTGGTCGTTGATCCATGGATGTAATCTAAACGGTTGATCTTGGATGGATTAAACTGCATCCATTAGATCTGATTAAAGGATAAAGTTTTATCCTTTCAGACTTTTTCTTCTGCTCTATACTTCGCTGTAGTAATCTTCAAGAAGTAACATCGGCAGCTGCATGTTCTGATCACCAGCTAACCCAAGTGGTAACCATGACAACATATCTTAGGTGAGGTCTTGGGATGGAGTCTTCTTAGCAGCAATTAAATTCTTTTTTTTCGAGCGTCTTGTTTGAAATGGTCAAACTGACTAGTCTTTTAGCTATTCGTCTTCTGGGTGATTTCCGGCCAATCAGAGTTAGGCTCACCCGAACCCGACTCTGGCCTTTCACCCCTTGAACGTCCTTCCTCCCAGCTTCTCGTCTCTCAGACACTGCGCACGTTCTTATCGCTCCACCAGCGTACTCGTCTGCACCTTCCGCGTCCCTCGGATTGTACCGAGCCCGTCGGCTCACTTCCCCGCACAATCCGTCGGCTCACTTCCCCACACAATCCTTCTCATCTGCTATGTCTTACGCTCGATTTCCTCCGTACCTAAGCTCCTGCACACTTAGCAGAGGGATTAAATACACCAGGACCTAACTTAAATCGGTTGATTACATCAAAATCAACCAGGGGTACTTACAATCTCTCCCTTTTTATTGTGCATCAATCCAAGTTAAGTTAGGATAAACAAAATAAAAAAACATTCATAATAATGCAAACAGTCTAAGTTCAAAAAAACTTAAATTTAGAGTAAATTAAAAGTCTACCTCTTAACATAACCTTATTTCTCCCCATTTGATCACATCAAAAAAAAGGGAGAAAATAATTAGGGAGGATTTTTTTTTTTGAATTTTTTGAATTAAAAAAAAATTTAGGGGGCGTTTGGTTAGTTTTATTTTCTATTTTCATTTTCCAGAAAATCACATTTTCTAGTTTTCTGGAAAATGATTTTTTTTTCATTCTCCAGTTTTCCAGAAAACGCTATGTTTTTTTCTGGAAAACAAAGTTAGAAAATGTAAACCAAACATGTTTTCCAGAAAATCGCATTTTCCACAGAAAATGAAAATGAAAAACATACTAGAAAATACAAACCAAACGCCCCCAGTCCTACTCTCCCCCTTTGATACCAAAATGTTTTTCTATCGAATTTTGAAATAATTCATTAAAAAAATCGAATATCTATAAAAAATTTGAATATTTTCATCGAAGTCGAAGAGTAAGATATGATTTTAGAAAAAAAATTCATCATTAAATTTGTTCATCAAGTTTGAAAATAAACAAAAAATAACATATACGAGTTTTTGAAAAATAAATTAAAAAAAATCAAAAAATTGAAATATTTTTAAAAAAATTATAATGAGTTCTTTCCACTATATCCGAATCATAAAAAAAATAGATCTAAATTATTTATCTTTTTTTAAAATTTTAATTTCAAATTTTGAGCAGAAAATTGAAAAATATTCGAAAATTTTTGAAAAATTCTCAATAGATGGACAACATAATTGTGCATAAAAAGACATAATTTTTCTAAAAAGTTCTGCATATAAATAATAAAAAACTTATCAGTTTATAATAAAATTTGGAACCCAAAATAATTTTCTATCTACAGGATTAATTAAAAACTTAGGCGGAATATAGCTTTTGGATACTTTTTTAAATTGACCCTTGTGGTTTTTAAAATACCAATTTAAATTATCAGGAAAACTATTTTCCTTTTGTCGTAAATATGCAATATCAAGTTCTAATTTTTGCACTAAGTTTTTCAAATTATCATTTTCATTTTTCAAAATATCAGAAGAGGATATAAGTGTTAATTCATTTTTTAATTTTTAATTTTCTAACCTACAATTAGATTAATTTGTGCAAGGCTTTAACTCCAGCATATAACTGATCATGAGGAAGTAAACAAACCTCACTTACCAGGTCACTTTCGAAAAGCGAGGTTCTTTCTTCGTCATCGGTTTCTTCTGACGTCTCTCCCCCTTCATCAGTGCTCCCTTCTTGATGAGATGCCATCAGCGCAAGTCTCGCATATTCTTGACCTTCTGACTCTTCTGACAAGGTCTCGTCGTCGAGTTGGATCTTCCTTGTGTTCAGTGCGACGATTTTTGATTTCTTATTCTCTTCTTCATGCAATTCCAGGAATTTCTCCTAGAGCTCTTTTGCCGAGTTGTAATTCCCGATGTGGTTGACTTCTTGCGCGGGAAGAACGGCTAGCAGATGAAATTCTGCTTTGTTGTTTGCTACAAAGTCCGCTTGCTCCTTCTTGATCCACGACTCTATTTCTTTATCCTTGTCATTGTTGTCTTTAAGAATTGAAAAATCATTTTTCATAATTAGTAGTAGTTCAATATCAGTTTTAAAAAATACCTGCATTCGACGCTTCCACATCGCGAAATCCCCCTCAAACTTTGGCGGGTAGATTACGACTCCAACCATTTTCTCAAAATTGCTGCAGTCGGCGGTTAGTCCTTCTGCGGCGACCTTGTCTCTGATACCACTTATTGGATCGGGTTGGACCGGCTAGAGGGGTGTGAATAGACGGTAAAAAAATATATGAAAGTGGAGGCACTCGTCTTTAAAAAAGAAACTTGGTCGCAACTGAGAACGTTGCTTTCAAGGCAGTGAACACTCAATAAAAATCTCCTTGTAGCAGAGAAGCCTTACAAAAATAGCACGCTAGACTTTTAGAGAGTTTACAAGAATGAATTAATTGAATGAATGAATAGTTTGAAACTCTAAGCCTATTTATAGCCTAAGAAAATAAATTTGGATTGTTGATTGTTGAGGAATTTTCTCTTGGTCGTTGATCCATGGATGTAATCTGAACGGTTGATCTTGGATGAGATTAAACTGCATCCATTGGATCTGATTAAAGGATAAGGTTTTATCCTTTAAGACTTTTTCTTCTGCTCTAGACTTCGCTATTGTAATCTTCAAGTAGTAACATCAGCAGCTGCATGTTGTGATCACCAGCTGTCCCAAGTGGTAACCATGATAACATATCTTAGGTGAGGTCTTGGGATCGAGTTTTCTTAGCAGTAATTAATTTATTTTTTTTCGAGCGCCTTGTTTGACATGGTCAAACTGACCAGTCATTTGATTCTTCGTCTTCTGTGTGATTTTCGGCCAATCGGAGTTATGCTCACCCGAACTCGACCCTGACCTTTCGTCTCTCAAGCGTCCTTCCTCCCGGCTTCTCGTCTCTCGGACACCGTGCATGTCATTTTCTCTCCACCGGCGTACTCTTCCATAGCTTCCGCGTCCCTCGGATTGTACTGAGTCTGTCGGCTCACTTCCCCGCACAATCCTTCTTGTCCGCTACGTCTTACGCTCGACTTCCTCCGTACCTAAGCTCCTACATACTTAGCAGAGGGATTAAACATACTAGGACCTAATTTAAATCGGTTGATCACATCAAAATTAATCAGGATACTTACCATTTAGAATGGATATTATCATTTTTATAAAAAGAAATCGGTTGCACATAGTATATTCTTAAATTATATAAAAAGAAATGAATTATGAAATTAATTTATAGTTGATCCTCAAATGAATAAAAAAAAGATGAGAGGAGTATTTTTTTTTCTACGAAGATGTGTGTTCGTCGGAAATGAACTCCTTGCCCTTGTAAGAAAGATAGGATGGGGGTAATTTAGTCTCTTTTTTCTTCGATATTGCTGGCTGTCCATGGGAGGTTGGATCGAGTATCATCAAAATTTTAGGGTTTTTCTGTAAACGGTGGATCGAATCTCTCTTTCTGAACCCTGGTGTTGATTTTTCCATATCCTTCAAGTGGAGGATTTGACCTTAATTTCCTTCTATGCATTAATAGTGTTTTATGACAGCTTAGGTTTAGTTTAGAGTTCAATTCGGCAATTATTTTTAGAGCAATGATATACAGAATAAATTTGTAGCATGAAATCCAATATGAATGACGTGACACTTTTTATATACACATTCGATTACCACTTAGACACCAACGGCGTCGCAGCAACGGTTTCGAGAAGGACATGTACGAGAGACGGAATGAGAAGCGAGCCACCGAGAGACGGATTCTTCTGCATGCGGCTTTCGTTTTAGCTAGGAGTTCATGAACAAAAGACTTACTTTTTGTGGATTATGAAAGAAATATTGTTCACTGAATTTACTGTGCCTTTGTTATTTTGAAAAATATTAGACAAGATAGTAGATCAATCTGAGATAACTAGGTCGGTTTCATAAAAGTTTTTCATCGGTCATCAGGATAAATCAAAAAGCGCTCACGATGGATGGTCTAGAAGCTCAGCGTCTCAAGGTTCACGCCCAATTTAGAAGAAAAATTTCTATAAAATACGACGTAACTAGAGATCAAATCGTGAATGCATGAGATAGCGACTAGTCGCTCTATCACTGTATCATAGCCCTGGGGCAAAAAAAAAAACTTTTCTTATTTCGAGCTTATTATCTAGTAAGTTTTCATTTTAATGGTTTAAAAAAGAAATTTAGAGAAGATGTTTCAATAATTGTCAAATTCGAGCTCTAGATTTGATCTCCCGCGGACCGTTTCCTGCGGACCGTGTGCGGACCACAGCGCCAGATTGATTGGCAACTACCTGATCGGTCACGCAGGGCGCTGCGCCGATGGTAGCCGATCGTCGATCGGACACCATCGGCGGCTTTCGGCCGCCGCCCCCGAACAAAACTATAACCCTAGGGGTAGCAGTGAACTCGTCGGCGCGGTGAATTCCAAGGGTAGCGGTGAACCCTCGGCGGCTGATCAGTCAAGAGGACCGACTAGGCAGGTGCCTGATTGGTCCCTTGACCGATCAAGCAAGTGCCACATACGCGGTCCGCAACGGATCAAATTCGTGTATATATATATATATATATGGATTTCGATTATAAAAAATTTGTTTGAATTCATTCAATTACGTTACTGAACCGAATTAGAACTTGATTTCGAGTTTGAAAACATTATCGAGCCGAGCTCAAATTTAACGATATTTAATTCATAAGTTCGTGAACATTTTCGTTTAAATGCTCAAGAACATATTTATTAAGAGACTTACGAACATGTTCATTAAAAATCTCATTTAAGAAGCGTTCATCGTAATTTTATCGTCGATGGCAAGAGCGGCTGTTGGAACTTGGATGGCTAGAGAGGGGGGGTGAATGTAGCCAGACACTCAAATCTCTTCCATCTTTGAAGCTTTCTGCGATCAGAGATTAGCAGCGGAAACAAAACATATAAAGCAAAACAGAGAAGGGAGCAAACCGACGCTAACAAGAAGATATACAAGGTTCGGGGATAACTTGTCCTTACTCCTTGGCGTGCCCGTAAGGTGGGCGATCCCTTGATCGTCGGCAGATCAAGCCCCGGTGAGCCCAGATATAATAGAGCCTCCTTCTCGGTGGAGAAAGCTCTCCACAGATCTCACAGATGAATGAACTTGAATACACGAGATCACGAGAGGAACCCTCACACAAAATGTAGCAGGAACCCTTAAGCACGAAGCTATACAGAGAGCTCAAAACAACCTAGCCAAACTTCTCAAGTTTTATGTCTGTTCTCCCCTCTTTTGCTCCTCCGCAGCTTCTTCTTAAGCTCCTGCTCACCATCGCCAGGCTCCATCAGCACCCACTGAGCCACAGCCTGACCCATTGACTCCACTGAGCGCTCAGTCTACTGAAGACCTCTTCAGCTGAGCCTCCGTCAGTCGCCAGCCGCGCCAGAAGCCGTTGAGACCTGGAAACAGGAAACAGACAAACCTGCCACAGTGAAAGTCGCCATTGACTCTTCTCCTTGGCTTGTATCATCCCTTTAACGTCTGCACACTTCAATAGATGATTAGCAAAACATATCAAACGAAATCAACAGTGTATCAGAAAAGATCAGAGCGATTCAGAGCGTCTGACAGCGATTTCAAATTAAAGTTCAGACACTGATTGGTCACCAGACCAATCAGTGATGACCCTGATTGGTCACCAGACCCATCAGTGAAATCCCTGAACGATCAGGCTCCAGCCTGATCGATCCAGTGAGGTCACAGGGATCGTAGACTGAACCTGTGATCAGTCACACTAACCGATCACAGATCAGGGATCGGTCACCAGACCGATCCAGCAGTTTGCATGCCATAACCCGCAGGAACCACACACCTGATCGGTCACCTGACCGATCAGGTTGTGCCCTGATCGGTCTGGTGATCGATCAGGTCACTCCCTGACCGATCATGAGCCATCCTGAACGGTCAGAATGAGGACAGTCCGATATTTGATCGGTCAGATGGACCGATCAGGGTTTCTCATAGAAACCTACTGTCTCTTCTCTGATCGTTCACCAGAACGATCAGAGACCAAACAGAGACATTCTGTTCTCTCCCTGATCATTCACCAGAACAATCAGGAGCCAAACAGAACCTTTCAGTTCTCATTCTGATCGTTCGCCAGAACGGTCAGCTTTCCCTGGATCGGTCACCAGACCGATCCACAACAGGGAGTTTGTGCCAACTCCCTGATCGGTCTCCAGACCGATCCAGCTTCGACCAATTCAACCCTAAGTCAAGAGAACGGTCTCCCTAGCATTCTCTGACTCATTCTGGTACCGGAGAAAGAGCTCACGTGCCCCTCTCTGACCAGTACACTCAATGCTCAGTCCCCCGGACCAAAACTTCGTGCCCAACTTCACTCACCGGGACTTCGTTCAACCTAGCTTCCCTCGCTAGGACCTG
>JAGFNQ010001086.1:315496-378946 GCA_024364735.1 Boesenbergia rotunda
CTTCACTCACCGGGACTTCGTTCAACCTAGCTTCCCTCGCTAGGACCTGACTTCACTCACCAGGGTTTCGGTCACCTAGCTTCACTCGCTAGGACCCCGGCTTCACTCACCGGGATTTTCGTCACCTGGCTTCACTCACCAGGACCCGACTTCACTCATCGGGATTTCAGTCACCTGGCTTCACTCACCAGGACCCGGCTTCACTCACCGGGATTTCAGTCACCTGGCTTCACTCATCAGGACCCGGTTTCACTCACCGAGATTTCATGCCCAGTCCCCGACCAGGACTTAATCCGAATTTACTCGCTCACCTAAACTTAAATCAGCATCAACACCAAAACAACAATTAGGTCAGACTACATCAACAATCTCCCCCCTTTTTGTTGTTTGACAACCCAATTCTAAGTTTAGGTATTAACAATCAATTGAACTCAAATCAATTTCAATTATCGTAAGGGAATCAAAGTCCTCCCCCTACAATGATTAGATTTTCAATTATCGTAATGGAATCAAAGCCCTCCCCCTACAATGATTAGATTTCAACAACCTAAAATTAATCAACCATTCTCTCCCTCTTTGTCAAACACCGAAAAGGATATGATTATTATGTTTTAACATACCTCCCCCTTAAACAAGGGTTTCTCCCAAAACCCAAAATAATCAAAGGTAAGTGTGAATTGCACATGAAAGCATATATAGAATTATATCATGGTCAAACACATATATGCTTCATATGTTAATAAGGAACGCAGCTGTATCCGACACATGGCCCTGATTGGTCTCCGTAACCGATCAGGTTCGTTGAATATTCGATATAGAAATATTTCTGATTTATCTGTGGACGATCAGTTTTCAGAAAAACTTCTGAAACTTTGATACGTTCTAGATCAGACTGCATTAACAATTTATATGAAACTCATTCTACAACAAAGGTGTAGACTACATTAACAATAGATATTTCAGAAAAATTTCTGAAACACGATATGAGTTTCTTGACTAAAAGTTATTCCCCATCAAGGAACAAGAGTTATGATTCAAACAACCTTTTCTTATGGATAAAAAAAACAACACAGGTTTGTATCAAATCAGTATTAGGTTCGTTCCAAGTATAATCAGTATGTTTCAACTGTATGCAGGTTGAATCAGGTTTGTTCCAAGTATATCTTAACCATAAACCTAACTCTTAGTTCTATTGATAATTTACCAATTTTGAACCAACCAGGGAGTTTGCTGATCAGAAGGGCCTCTGATCGGTCACGGTGACCGATCAGGGTGAGTCCTGATCGGTCGGTGGACCGATCAGGTTCCATACAGAAAGTTTCTCCCGATTAGATTTCAGAAACACGATTTCAGAAACAAAATTTCAGAAACTCCGATAGGTTTCCCCAGTTTGTTTCAACTCTCAACCACTCCTAATCCAATTAGAGTTAATCCCTTTGATCCTAAGAAGGGTTTCCCTTAACCAAAAAGAAAACAGCATATCAAGGAACCTTAAGTGTGAAGATCTAGAATACATGCTAAGTCCTAGGATTTTGGTACTGATCCCTTGATTCAGTTCAATAGCAAGAAAGCACTAAGCCTAGACCTTAAGCTCATGTTCTTGTCTATTGAGGCCTTATCAGTACAAATTTATGTGTTGATATTGTTCCTTAGCATACATTCAAGTTGTATAACACATACAAGAAAATCTTGGCTTGCTTGAACAAAAAAACTTTTCTTTTAACAAGACACCTTAGGCTTGAGATAAGGCATTTCATAAACCATAAATTGCAGTAAACCATAAATTGCAACAATAACACTAATTATCCTAAGCAATCCATTGTAAGAGCAAGTTATGTGTCAATCTAAACCATCCATGTAATATATTTTTTCTTGTTGATTTATTTTGAACCTAGTTTAACCTTGTGCATGGATATACTCGATCATGTTCACCAAACAAAACACCTTAAGCTTGAGATATATAATCAGACATTTCAAAAATAAACTGCTATCTTGATATTGTGGCTAACTCCTTTAGAATCATAGTAAACTAAAACTTGCAATAATAAAACTAATCATTCTAGGCAATTCATAGTCCTAATTCTTAGTTCTATTGGTAATTTACCAATTTTGATGAAATTTGATAATTCATGATCCGAAGTTTGTATCAAGTCTAGAATCCTAATTCTCCATTCTATTGATAGTTCATAGATTGGATCGGAGAATTCATAGTCCCAAATTTCTATCAAGTTCATTAACCATAGACCTAATTAGATTGGAGTAATGTTGATAAATCATAGTCCCAAATGCATACAAATACAAATGAGAAAATTTCCAGTGACACCAAAATATAGAGTAAATGGGAAAATTTTCCATGTATCTATATTGTGTATGGAGTTTATGATTTCCATTGGTTTTAACTCCAATCATCTAAATTCGAGATGGAAAAGAATCATTCCTCATAGGTAGTAAATATCCATTAAATGGAGGAAATGGTAAGCACATCCCTAACTAGGAATGACCATGTGTTTGGAGCACCAAATATCAACCACCCATGTTGATAGATGCTCCCCCTCAATCAATGCCTATACAATTCGAAATATAGAGGTTTTGGGTACCCAAATTTTGGGACCTAAAGCATCTACAATGAAAGACTTTGGCACCCATGCCTTAGTCATTTTCTTTCTAACTTTTTGAACCCTAGAATCATTTGGTGATCTAAATGGGTTCTTGACATTAATGACATAAACTTGGTTCTTTAGGTTGGTAACCTAAACCAACCTTGTTGTAAACTGCTTTTGGAATTTAGATCATGTCCAAAGTTTTGGAGCTAGTTGAAAACTTCTCAAGAATATTCTTGAGATTTTCAATTTCGCTCCTCAAAGTCTTGTTTTCATCCTCAAGAGACTCACTATGCAAATCGTTAATTACCTCATCCTTAGAGGTTTTCAATTCCTCTACTTCTAATTTCAATAACTTTGCTTTGTTCTTAGATTTCTTTAACAAACTAGTTAAGCATGCAATTGTCCTATAGCACTTATCTAACTCGGGAGAGATTACCTCTTCATCATCCCTCCATGCCACTCTTCACCATACAGAATCCGTCCAGCTAAGTCAATATATGTAACCTGCAATCCTGTACACTCAAATACACATATTAAATCACAAGGGTAAACCTAACTTAAACCCTTTGCTCAAACATCAAAACACATGGTCACTCCGGACCATAGATTGACCCAACACTAAAGTTCAGAAGGTTATTATTAGCACGAATGCCTGATTTTTAGAAGAGGACTATGTAATAAACCACAAGCCCATGAGTAAGTTTGTTCTAGAGGAAATAAGAGGGGAAGTTCCTACTTCAGTACCAACAATACAGCAGGATATACCACAAGTTACTGCACCGCATGTCACAGATGATACACAGGTAGTACCTCGTCGTAGTGGAAGGGTTGTTAGACAAGGTAATAGATTCATGTTCCTGAGAGAGTCTTCGGACTTGGTCCCTGGAGAACATGAACTTGATCCTTGGACCTACGACGAAGCACTCCAAGATAAAGATGTGGTATCTTGGCAAAAGACTATGAATTCTGAGATAGAATCTATGGATTCTAATCAAGTCTGGGAGCTAGTAGAACCATGTGATGGTGTAAAAGTCATTGGATGCATGTGGATCTACAAAAGAAAGAGAGGATCAGACGGAAAGGTGGAAACCTTTAAAGCAAGGCTTGTTGCGATGGGGTATTCTCAGAAAGAGGGGATCGATTATGAGGAGACCTTTTCGCCGGTAGCCATGCTTAAGTCTATCCAGATTCTCTTGTCTATTGCTGCTCATATGGATTATGAGGTTTGGCAAATGGATGTCAAGACAGCTTTCCTTAATGGATGTCTTGAAGAAAACATCTATATGAAGCAACCAGAGGGATTCATTACAAAGGGCAAAGAGCATCTTGTGTGCAAGCTTAATCGGTCCATTTATAAATTGAAGCAAGCTTGAAGATCTTAGAACATCCGGTTTAATGAGGTAATCCAGTCTTATGGATTTATTCAATGTCTGCATGAGTCTTGTGTAAACAAGAGGTGTGACGGAAACATAGTGGTATTTCTTATACTATACGTAGATGACATTTTGCCCATTGGTAACAATGTCAAAGTGTTGTGAGACGTACGGGTATGGTTGTCCAAACAGTTTGATATGAAAGACTTGGGAGAAGCTGAACACATCCTTGAGATCAAAGTTATAAGGGATCGTAAGAAAAGGATGTTGTGCTTATCTCAAGCTTCGTATATTGACACTATCCTAGCTCGTTCTAGCATGTAAAACTCCAAGAAAGGTTTTCTACCTTTCCGGCATGGGGTACCTTTATCTAGGGAGATTTGTCCTAAAACATCAAAGGAGATAGAGGAGATTAAGGCAGTTCCTTATGCTTTGACTATAGGGAGCCTAATTTATGTTATGTTATGTACGAGACCGGATATCTGCTTTGCCATGGGCATGGTTAGAAGATATTAGAGTAATCCAGGATAAGGACATTGGACTACGGTAAAGCATATATTAAAGTACATGAAAAGGACTGGAGATTATATGCTAGTTTACCAGGCAAATCATTTGCTCCCTGTGGGTTACATGGATTCTGATTTCCAATCAGATAGGGATATCAGTAAGTCTACCTCGAGTTATGTGTTTACTATTGGAGGTGGAGCCATAGTATGGAGGAGTATCAAGCAGAAATGCGTTGCGGACTCCACCATGGAAGCTATGTATGTGGCAGCCTCTGAGGTAGCCAAAGAAGTTGTATGGCTCAGAAACTTCATAATGGACTTAGAGGTGATTCTTGGTTTGTCCAGAGCTATCACAATTTATTGTGATAATAGTGGTGTAGTAGCAAAGTCGAAGGAACCACGAGCCCATAAGACAAGTAAACACATTGAGCGCAAGTACCACCTGATACGAGACATCGTAATGCGATGAGAAATTATTTTCGCCAAGATTGCATCAGCGGATAACCTGACATATCCTTTCACTAAGGCCCTTCCAGCGAAAGCACATGATAGGCATGTTGAGGGGATGGGAATCAAATGTATGGTAGTTTGATGGTGTTGGTGCCGGAAGCACCAAAGTCAAACTTGTGTTTTGATAATGGCAAAGGGTTCAGAAGATAAGGTTTTGTTGTGATCTGATAATGCTAATCAAGTGTGCAGGAAAAGTCCTAGGTACACTAGGCACGATGTCCTGGTTCTAAGAATTGGGCACTAAGTCCTGGCCGCGGGCTGGGCACCTAGGTCCTGACGAAAGGTTGGGCAATAACTCCTGACCGAGGGCTGGGCACCGAAGACCTGGTGAGTGAAGCTGGGCAATAAGTCCTGGTCGTGGACTGGGCACGAAGACCTAGTGAGTGAAGCTGGGCAAAAGTCCAACTTGAGGAGCCGGTTGGCAAACAGATAAAATCTCCTGAGAGGAGTAGGTGAGGGCGCATTCCTCGTAAGAGGGAACATTAGGCGTCGGTTCGTCCTAGGGTTCCATTTGGGAAGCCCAAAGTCAGAACCAAGATAGCTTAGGTTGTAAATTATGCTTAAATCAATATTATTTATATGTTACTCTTGTTTTGGAACTAACCCTGGTTGCAGGAATGAAGGGATGGAGGTTTCTGCACCCAAGCACCTCAATGGAGTGACACGCCCTGGTTGACTAGGCGCCTGTGTTGAGACAGGCGCCCCAGACAAAGGGGTATTCCATAGCCACTACGAAGCAAGCCTCAAGATTGCAATAGAGGCGTCTGTGTTAACACAGGCGGCCCAGTTAGCTCAGGCGCCCTGGTTGAGGGGATAAGCGTTGGTCGAGTCTGCGGATTGAGTTTCGCGCAGTGAGGGCTACGTGTCAGGCCCCCCTTCAACACAGGCGCCCCAGCTACGACTATATCAAGGGCACCCCATGCTTTCCAACACAACTTCTTCCAACGCATTCGAACAAGCGCTCTGCTCCAAAACACTCCGTGCTCAAGATTCCAGCGCCAATGATGACCCACGGCACCAACGTTCTAAATCTTCCGATCGTCGGTATAATTTACTTTTAATTGTTGTATCTTAAAATTCTATATTTGTACTCAACTTGTAACTACGAAATATAGAATTGTCTGTCATAAACGGATAAGGATTGTGGGCCTTGGAGTAGGAGCCAACTGCGACTCCGAACCAAGTAAAAACAAAAGTGTTAGCGATTGTTTTTGCTTTTCCGCTGCGCAATTACTCTTAGTATTTCTGAAAATTTATCGATCGATATTCACCCCCCACTATCGATTCAAACCGATCCCACAAGTGGTATCAGAGTGGGTGGCTCAAACTTGGTGCAACCACCAGTTGAGCATTTTTTCGGATTTTCGAATTTTAATATTACTTTTCGCTGGTATTTTTCTAGTTAATCGAGGTTGGTGCAACACCACTCGATTTTTTTTCCTAATTACTATTTTTCCCCCACTACTAATCAAAGACTTAGTCTTGGAACATGTTTTTTTTATAATTACTTTTCAGTTAAAATCCCATGGCCAATCAAGAATGGAACAGTGCCCGACCACCACTCTTCTCCGGCGAAAATTTCAATTTTTGGAGAAATCAAATGGATGCCCATCTGAAGACCCATATGGATATATGGATGATAATCCAAACGGGATTCACTTTTCCCGTAGAAAATGGATTATCAATTGCATGGGACAAACTGATGAACCAACACTGAACAAGATTGAGACAGATGCTAAGGCGACTGCAATTCTTCAATGTGGCCTAACTAATGAACAACACAGACTAGTTGGACCCTTCGCATGTGCTAAAGAAATTTGGCAAAATCTGATCAACTTACATCAAGAGAACTCAGATGAAGAAGAAGATCAGGTAAACTATTTTTGTAACGCCCGCCCTTTCGGCCCTACGGTGTGGGCGGAAGGCGGCGTTACGCTAACATACATACATGCATATGGAGATCTTAATGTAGTGGAATAATTTAAAACTCTATACATATGGGTTTAAACCATGCAACTAACACTTGAATCATGTAAACATGTCTTAACTAGCATTCTTAAACATGGTTACATGGTAAACTTAACATTGTCATAACATAAGAATATAAGATATATCATGTGAGACATAACATCATTGATCATGCTTGCATTAAACAACACTTATCCTACCATCAAGCTTAAAGCCAACATAAGTATAGCATCATGAGATAGCATGTTAACATCATAATTTAGCCATGGCAAATATAGCAATAAAGCATGATATGAAAATCACATAAGTTATTCTTTATGCAAAACCATCCTAAGTATAGCATGAAACTAAAGAGCACAATGCAAAATATAGGACATGTGACAAAGTATAAGTATTAGGATCTTTTCATTTTCTTTTGCCAAGTCACTGCCACACACACACACTTGCCCTCCTGCTGCTTCCTTTAGCTTAGTATCATCTTGCTTGATCTGCGGTATAAGAAAGGAAAACTATAAGCACATAGGCTTAGTAAGACCCTTCCCTACTCACTAAAACATACGTCACATATAATCAATGGAAAGACATAACATGGAGAGCGTAACATAAAACAATAGCATATCATGTAAAGGTATTCATAGAGCGTTTAACATGAAGAATCATATAAATGTACATGAAAATACATAATCATATGGAAGTGCTTAACATGAAATGAAGGTGGATAGAGATCATGGCATAAAAAGTACATGACATAAAATATAAGCATATGAACATACTTGACATGACATAGTTCTTGACATAAATATAAGCATATAACATACTTGACATGACATAATTCGTGACATAAACATAAGCATATAACATACCTGACATGGCATAATTCTTGACATAAAGATAAGCATATAACATACTTGACATGGCATAATTCTCGACATAAACATAAGCATAAGACATACTTGACATGGATTAGATGCGTAACATGAATGAATGCATGAGTTAAATGCACATACATAAGGATGCTTATTTGAAAATCATACTTATAAATACTTAAACATAAACATAATATCATGGGGGGTCCCCGGCTTGTACCACATACATATATCATATTCGCGCATCCCTAAGTAAATACGAGGTAGCTAGTCTCGACCTTCTAGGGTAGGGATAACTACGGTAGTCCCAGAACTGAGGCGTTCTTAAGGTGCCCATCCCTGTTGGACAGCTACGGTAGTCCCAGAACCGTGGACAGCTACGGTAGTCCAGAACCGAGGCTTTCATAAGGAGCCCATCCCTTGGACCCTTACTTCAGTCTGGTACAAGCCTATTCATAAAGTAAAATAGCTTCACATGCTTCATCATTCATTCATTCATATAACATACATAGCATAATTGAAGACATAAACATGATCTTAATACATGAAGCATGGTATAAAGCATACTTAGCATTTCATCATTCTTACTTAATGCATAACATCATTATATATTAAAGGCATGAACATCACCTTCATTCATAAGGCATGACATACATACATAATTATGCCTTAAAGGCCTAAACATTATCTTCTTTCATAAGACATGACATACATACATATTTATGCCTTAAAGGCATAAACATCATTTTAATTCATAAAGCATGCATGATCATGGTGTAACGACCCGGAAAAATCTCTTAATATTTTCTTAAAATATTGAGCATGTCTAGATAATTTTCCGAGAGACCTAGAAATATTAATACAAAAGGTGGCCTAGAAATCCATATTTTCTCATTTAAATTGAGAAAACTAAGTACTAATGGGCCTTATATGGGCTTTTTAGTACCATAATTATTGGAGAATTTTAGGGAAAAATTAATATAAATATAAAGGGGTTTTAATGAGAAATATTAACATAATTATGGGGGAATTTTTAGAGGATTTTCGGAATTTTGGGAAAAATCATAGGAAAATAAAAGGAAAATAAAATTAAAATAAGGTGCATGGACCAAGGATTGAACCTTGGACCTCTTGTACAACCATGCATGCTTTAACCAACTCACCTAGTAAGGGAATGTTATGAGGAAATGAAGTGAATATTGGTTAAGGCTTAGAAGAAGATGAAGGGTCATGGAGAGACTCTTCATTTACCTCCTTAATGGATTATAAAGAGGGGGGTTTGGGAGTTACCTTCTTCCTTCCATCAATTGCATTTCCTCTCCTCCTCCTTCCTCATCCTAGCCGAAACCTCAAGGAGAGGTTCTCCCTTGGAAAAGCTCCATAAGAAGGTCTCATCACCAAGATCTAAGGGTTTTCCAAGGATACAAAAGCAAGGGGGTTCAAGTGTCCAAAGGATTTGCAATCTTCTTCTCTTTTAAGGTTTAAAAATCAAGATCAACCAAGGTAAGACTCCCTCACCTGTGGTATAATAGTTCCTTATGTTTTTAGCATGATATATTGGTTGGTTTTTGGGATTTGATGTTGAAAGAAAGAAAACCAAGAACCCTAGTCCTATGGGTTTCGGCCACTAGGATTTTAGGGTCCATGATGATGCTAAAAATCTTCCTAATGTTGTCTAATGTACTCTCATGATGTTTAGAGATTAAATATAATTCTTGAGAATTTTTGGGATACCCTAGGATCCCCTAAGGTTTCGGCCAACTTCAAGAACCCATGGGTAGGGTTGGGTCTAAAACTTCAAGTATGTGTTTTATGTATTATCATGACATACGGGACATGGAGGATGATTATGTGAATTTTCACATGGCCTAGAGACCCTATAAGTTTCGGCCAAGATTGATAATAGGGTAGAAAGTTAGGACTTATTTCAAGTAAGGGCCCCAATGGCCCTATGGTAAGGTATGGTTGGTGTTTAATGATTGATTGGGGATTTTAATGGAATTTTTCCATGCCCCCATGGCCTTACATGTTTCGGCCAGCTCTAGGAATGAGGGCTAAAGATTAGGGTTAACCCTAATCATGGGCCCCAATGGCTTCTTATGGTCTCATAGATGATGTATGGTTGTTCCTTTACCTTATGCTATCTTACATGTTTATGGAATTGATGGAACTCCTCCCTATAGGTTTCGGCCAAGCCATGTATCTAGGGTTTGGGGTGGATTAAGGTTCAAAGAATGATGGTTTATGCTTATCATGAAGTATATATATATATATAGGTCCAAGCATGTGGTAGAACTCATGTTACCTATAACCCTAACTTTAAGCACCATGTTTTATGTTGTATGTTATGATTTAGATGCCATGCTTAATACGGTTTATTATGAATGTCTTATGTTTATGCAATGTATTTGGATGGTAGGTAGAATGTTATGGGAAACCTACTTATGCATGCTTGAGATGGATACCATGCTTAGGCAAGAAATGCAATGCTTACCTTATGTATCATGATCATGCAAGCTCTATGGAGTAGGATAAATGTCTATGAAAACGTGTCATGTTCAATGATTATAATGCAATGCTTACCTCATATGCCATGCTCATGCAAGCACTAGGAATAAGAATGATGTTTAGGTATGCATGCCATGTTTTATGTATGAAGATGTATGCCATGTTTTACGAATGATGATGCATGCCATGTTTTATGAATGATGATGCATGCCATGTTTTATGAAAGAAGATGCATGCCATGTTTATGAATGAAAGATGATGCTTATGTCTTTAAGGCATAAAGATGCTAAACGGCACGGTCGATGGTCGACGGTGTTGTATTGTGAAAACCGTTAGAGGGGGGGTGAATATCGGAAATCATTTTTCTTTCTGAAAGCTTAGAGCAAGTACGCAGCGGAAATTAGAAACACAGAGACACAGTCGATTTACTTGGTTTGGAGCCTGTGTCGACTCCTACTCCAAGGCCCACGATCGTTGACCGTTTACTTTGGGCAATTCTATATCAGGCGCAAAATAAGTTTACAAAATTGATTACAAAAGTATGTGCAGTAAGCTTAAATACCTCTTTTTACCGACGTCCGAGGAAGATCGACTTTTTCGGAGCAGCAGGACATCGTCGGCTCGAGTTGGAAGGATTCCGGGGCGTAGCGCGAGAGCATAAGAGCGTAGAGTCGTTGTTTCGAAGTTGTTGTAGAAGGCTTGGGCGTTGGGTGCTATTTATAGCACCTAGGGGCGCCCTGGACGTTTGGGGCGCCCTGGCACGTGTCAACCGATCCGGTTTTAGCTCGGTCAAGCGTTATCCCATCCGAATAGGGATAACTTTGACTCTGGGGGCGCCTTGGTCGTAGAGGGCGCCTTGGCTGACTTTTTCGGCGCAGAAATCTCGGCTGTGGATAAAGATGAGGCTTCGCAGACTTGGGCGCGGGGCGCCCTGGCTGCTGAGGGCGCCTTGGCTACTGAGGGCGCCCTGGCTGCTGAGGGTGCCCTGCCCAGTAAGCAGCCGAAGCCCTTTTTGCTTCACTTGGTTCTGGTTCACCTTGGGGGCGCCCTGGACACTCAGGGCGCCCCTGCTCAGCTGCTGCCTCACTCCTTTGAGGCTCTCTAAGTTGCAGACACACGTTCATTCGGTCCTGCATCCAGGGTTAGTCCAAAACACAATAAAACAATTAATTATTAGTTTATACAGCCTTAGCTGTGTTGGTTCTGACTTTGGTCTCCAAAATGGAGCCCTAGGTCGAACCGACGCCTACTGTTCCCTCGACGGGGAACGCATCCTCACCTACTCCTCTCGGGAGAGTTTACCTGATGCCAACCGCTCCTTTGGTTGGACTTTTGCCTGACGGTCCTTTGTCAGGTCTTGAATGCCGAGCTGTCCTTCGCCCGATGCCTAGCATTCCTTCGCTAGGGCTTTGTTTCCTGGCAGCCCTTCGCCAGTGCCTAGCAGTCCTTCGCTAGGGCTTTGTTTCCTGGCAGCCCTTCGCCAGTGCCTAGCAGTCCTTCGCTAGGGCTTTGTTTCCTGGTAGCCCTTCGCCAGGTGCCTAGCAGCCATTCGCTAGGACTTTTCCTGCACACTTAGTGAACATTGTTAGATCACAAATAAACTTAACTTTGAATCCTTTGCCAATATCAAAACAAGGTTCGATATGGTGCTTCCTGCACCAACAATCTCCCCCTTTTTGATTTATGGCAACACAATTCAAAGTTAAGTAAAAATTACAACAGTTAAGCAAGAAAGTTAAGACCAATGACACATAGCAATTCTGAATAGTATAATACCAATGTAATTTGAATAGGAAAAATTTTCTCATACTCATACTCCCCCTGAATAATTGTTTTATAAAACTTAACTTTGACCTTTCCTCCCCCTTTGACATATATCAAAAACAAACATGGGTGAACAAGGTAGGGATTTTTGAGTTTTTTCTAAGTGCTTCATGTTTTTCTAGACAAGTTTTTTTAGAAATTTCTAGACAAGTTTTTTTTTTTACTAAGAAAAATTTTACTTAAAAAAACCTGCACTTAACAATATTTTGAAATACTTAAAATGCTTAGAAATTTTTGAAGCACTTTTAAAGAAAATTAAACAAAATTTCCTTTCTCTCCCCCTTAATGTGAAATTCTTCTCCTTCTGTTTTAGACCATTTCTAAGTTCAGTTTTGAAAAAGATATTTTGAAAAACTTCTGAGTATCACAAAGGAAATTCTTAGTTAAGAGCAACTCGAAGTTTTTAATAAAGTTTCTTTAAAAAAGTTTAAGGAGAAAGTTTGTGTATCAGAGCCTATGAGTTTTGAAAACATAAAAATACTTAGTATAATTCTCGAAAGTATAGCTAAAAAGCTTAAATTTCTAGATTAAATCCATTTTAAAGAGTATTGTGAGGTTCTGAAAGATATTTTATAAGAAAAAATTTCTTTAAAAAAATTTAGAAAAGATTTTTCAAGTACTTTTGAGATAAATTATGATTTGAAACACATATGTACTTTTAGAAAAGTGTTATACTTTGAAAAATATGAGTAATTTTTGAAACGTATTAGACTTTGAAAAATATAATATTTTACTTGACTAGGTTTCTTTTCCAGTCTGACACAATCCTAGGAAGCCTTGTTGACAACAAGGATATTTTCCTAAGTGTCATGAAAATTCTCCAACCCAAGTAAATATTATTTCAAAAATAATTTCATAAGCCACAACAATAATAGCATTTTGAAAGACTTATATTTTCAGCAAGGATTTTGAAGATATAGTTCATGAAAATATGTTATTAAATAATTTCAAAACAGATAATTATTAATAAAGACTTTTCAGAAACTCTTCTTTTGATTCAGCCTCCCCCTAAATTTGACACATCCTAGGAGTCCTAGTAGATTATGTAGTGGACCTTCCTCTGTGTCTTTAGGGTTTACCAAAATCAAAAGAATAACTTTGAAGTATGATAATTTTTAAGAAGATAATTTTTGAAAACACAACTTGGAATGATAGCATAGTTTTCGAAAATCATTTTGAAATGATGATAATTTTTCAAAGAGATAGTAATATACGAGGGTTTTTGAATCAAATTTTTGAAAACCTTATTTTGAGATGATAGTGAGTTTTAGAGCATAAGGTTTTTGAAAAAATCTGAATTTTTCAAAAAAAACTCCCCCTGTATCTGACACTGTTTGACTTTATCTAAGTACCTTAAGGGACTTCAGTATGGACCAGGTTTGACTTTGTTGACTAGGGTTTGACTATGTTGACTATGTTTGACCAATGAATGACTGAATCAAACAAGCCCTAGATTCTCTTTAAAGCAAGTCTATTGTGATATTTAACATGAAATTCAATATTTTGAAACAACTGTTAGAGTTGAAAAAATAGGGTACAGTAAACAGAGTTAATTTGAAAACTAGAGATAATTTTCAATAACTTTTGAAAGCACTTTGAGTTTTATTTAGAAGGATAGTGACATATTCTTTTACGTCCTAAATATCTCACCCAGTTCTACGTGATCAAACATGTTAACCTTATGGGTTTTGTGAGATAAATATTTTAATAGAAAGATTTATTTTGAAAAGGTTATGATTAATTTTGAAAAATTGAATTAACTTTGAAAACTATTTTACTGAATGTTAACTTTATTTTGAAAAAGTAGTTGAGTCTAAGATCAATTGAAATTTGTGTTAGATTTGAATTTGACAAGAAGTAACTTGAATTTGAATTTCAAAAATTGGCTTCCAGGTCTTGGCGAGGCACTAGACCTTCTTTAGCCGTAGCCTTATTGGATCATCAACCCTTTCCTAGACAAAGCCTTTTAGTGAAATTTCATCTTCAAAATCACTTTTTGATAAATTCTGGTCTAACAAGTTTGGGTCTTGGATCGGTAGCTTCGGCTAGTTCTGCCAAAATGGCTTCCCTAACGTACTATCATCTCACCTCCACCCAATACTTTGTTATTCAAACTTCAATTAAATCATTTTAGTCCTTAAACTAACCAATCCTAATTAAAAAAATAACTAAAATAAAAGTAACATATAATTAAAACAAGCAATTGTCTAAGTAAGGTCACAATTGGAGTAATACTCTGGATTTTCGAAATCAGCAAGATTATGAATTAAATTTTCTAACTTATTGACCTTATTTTTTAGGGTTTCATTTTCTTGTTTCAATTTTCTGAAGTTTTCTTTAATTAAGTTACATGAATCAATCACATTATTCAAGGTAAATAATGGATTTTCAAATACTGTAAATTTACCTTTGTCGATCGTTTGTCCGGCATTTTTGGTAGCTCTTTTATCTGTGCATTCACGTTGGTAATGCCCGAACTCCTGGCACTTGAAGCATTGGATGCAACTTTTATCCCTTCGTGCTTTTGGAACTGGTTCCTTTGTCGCCATCGGTGGTGTCGTTTGAATGTTACGAGTAGGACACTAACTTTGGTAGTGCCCTCTCTCCCTGCATGTGTAACAAATAACATGGTTTTTCAAATCTGATTTTACACTTTTACCTTTTGGGTCCTTATTGGGAATCTCCCCCTTGATTCTTGCCGTCTCGGATCTAGGCTCATCTCCAGATTCTGTGTCTGAGTCGGACTCAGGTACTAGTTGAAGCTCCTTCTTTGGTGGTTCTTTAGGATTTTTCCCTGCAAAGGAATTTATACCTTCCTCGACCATTATAGTATCTATTTGATTATTTAATTCTAATTTTGAAAAGAATTCAAAATCGGTTACCGTCTCAGTCAATTCGTCGTCTGATTCTGGTTCGACTTTGGATTCGGGTTCAGACTTTGACTCGGCTGTTTGTGCTTGGACCGAAAGGGCATGATAACTTACTTGATCTTCTTCTTCATCTGAGATCTCTTGATGAAGGTCAATCAGTTTTTCCCAGATTTCTCTAGCACATCTGAAGGACCCGACCGGCTTCAATTCTTCATTGGTCAGGCCGCATTGTAAAATTGCTGTTGCCCTGGCATCAGTCTCGATCTTCCTCAGAGTTGGTTCATCCAATTTGTCCCAGGCGATCGATGTTCCATCTTCTGTGGGGAGGGAGAACCCTGTTTGTATGATCATCCATATGTCCATATGGGCCTTCAGATGGAACTCCATTAGACTTCTCCAGGAATTGAAGTTCTCGCCAGAGAATAGCGGTGGACGGGCACTGTTCCATTCTTGGTTGGTCATTTAGTTTAAACTCGTATAGAAAAGAAGTAACAAAAATATACCAAGACTTGGTCTTGGATTAGTAGTGCGGGAGAATGGAAAAAATAGCTCAAAATAAATGTTGCATGAATTTCGAGGTGAAATAATAATAAAATAATAAAAATAAGTTATGACAAATTTTTGAAAAATATTGATTTTGTCAATTCTGATTAATAATGAAAAAGTAAGAATTTAACGTTTAAAAAAAATTTGCTCGAATTAAAGTAGCACAAATTTCGAGAAAAATATTAAAATAATAATAAAAAAATTTATGATAAATTTTCAAAAATTGTTCGTTTTATCAAATCAGACTTATGGTGAAAATATGAAAATTCAAAATTGAAAAAGGCCGAGTGGTGTTGCACCAATCTCGATTAACAAGAAAGAAAAGAAATTAAAAATTATTTAAAAAAAATCCGAAAATACTCTCAAATTGGTGGTTGCACCAAGTTTGAGCTTCCCCCCTCTGATACCACTTGTTGGATCGTGAAAACCGATAGAGGGGGGGTGAATATCAGAAATCGTTTTTCTTTCGGAAAGCTTAGAGCAAGTACGCAGCGAAAATTAGAAACACAGAGACACAGTCGATTTACTTGGTTCGGAGCCTGTGTTGACTCCTACTCCAAGGCCCACGGTCGTTGACCGTTTACTTTGGGCAATTCTATATCAGGCGCAAAATAAGTTTACAAAATTGATTACAAAAGTATGTGCAGTAAACTTAAATAGCTCTTTTTACCGACGTCCGAGGAAGATCGACTTTTTCGGAGCAGCAGGACGTCGTCGGCTCGAGTTGGAAGGATTCCGAGGCGTAGCGCGAGAGCAGAAGAGCGTAGAGTCGTTGTTTCGAAGATGTTGTAGAAGGCTTGGGCGTTGGGTGCTATTTATAGCACCTAGGGCCGCCCTGGACGTCGGGGGCGCCCTGGCACGTGTCAACCGATCCGGTTTTAGCTCGGTCAAGCGTTATCCCATCCGAATAGGGATAACTTTGACTCTGGGGGCGCCTTGGTCGTAGAGGGCGCCTTGGCTGACTTTTTTGGCGAAGAAATCTTGGCTGTGGATAAAGATGAGGCTTCGCAGACTTGGGCGCGGGGCGCCCTGGCTGCTGAGGGCGCCTTGGCTACTGAGGGCGCCCTGCCCAGTAAGCAGCCGAAGCCCTTTTTGCTTCACTTGGTTCTGGTTCACCTTGGGGGCTCCCTGGACACTCAGGGCGCCCCTGCTCAGCTGCTGCCTCACTCCTTTGAGGCTCTCTGAGTTGCAGACACACGTTCCTTTGGTCCTGCATCCAGGGTTAGTCCAAAACACAATAAAACAATTAATTATTAGTTTATACAGCCTTAGCTGTCTTGGTTCTGACTTTGGTCTCCAAAATGGAGCCCTAGGTCGAACCAACGCCTACTGTTCCCTCGACGGGGAACGCGTCCTCACCTACTCCTCTTGGGAGAGTTTACCTGATGCCAACCGCTCCTTTGGTTGGACTTTTGCCTGATGGTCCTTTGTCAGGTCTTGAATGCCGAGCTGTCCTTCGCCCGATGCCTAGCATTCCTTCGCTAGGGCTTTGTTTCCTGGCAACCCTTCACCAGTGCCTAGCAGTCCTTCGTTAGGGCTTTGTTTCCTGGCAGCCCTTCGCCAGTGCCTAGCAGTCCTTCGCTAGGGCTTTGTTTCCTGGCAGCCCTTCGCCAGGTGCCTAGCAGCCCTTCGCCAGGTGCCTAGCAGCCCTTCGCTAGGACTTTTCCTGCACACATAGTGAACAATGTATGATCACAAATAAACTTAACTTTGAATCCTTTGCCAATATCAAAACAAGGTTCGATATGGTGCTTCCTGCACCAACAGACGGTACGACGGTCGAGAGGACCGGTAAATGTGCCGGTAGACGGGCCGAGCCGTAACAAGTTATGCTATGTTAAATATGCCATGAATGTCTCATGAATGATGAAGCATGTAAAGTATTTTACTTTATGAATGGGCTTGTACCGGACCGAAGTATGGGTCCAAGGGATGGGCACCTTATGAACGCCCCGATTCTGGACTACCGACTATGCTGTTCACTGTTCTGGCACTACCGAAGCTGTGCAACAGGGATGTGTACCTTAAGAACACCTCGGTTCGGGGACTACCGACTATGTTGTCCTTACCCTAGTAGGTCGAGGCTAGCTACCTCGTATTTACTTAGGGATGCGCGCTTATGATGTATGTATGTGGTACAAGCCAAGACCCCAATGATATGATGATTATGTTTAAGCATTTAAAAGTATGTTTTTAAAAGTTAAGCATCCTTATGTATATACATTCCACTCATGCATTCATTCATGTTATGCATTATGCTATGCTGATAAGATTTTTATGCTTACGCTTCATGTTAAGAAATATGCATGAGAGTAAATAATCTATGTCATGATTATGTTAAGAGGATGCTCATATGCTATGATAGGAAGTATGCCTATGTTTATGCCATACCGGTGGGTTTACACCTTATAGATATGTTTATACCATGTATTATGTCATGCTAGGAATGTTTATTATGTTATGTTTATACCATGTATTATGTCATGCTAGGAATGTTTATTATGTTATGTTTATACCATGTATTATGCCATGCTAGGAATGTTTATTATGCTATGTTTATACCATGTATTATGCCATGCTTAGAATGTTTACTATGTTTACGTTTATGCCATGTCTCATGCCATGATAGGAATGTTCACTTATGTTTATGATCATGCCATGTCAAGTATATGATAAGTGATTCAAGTTGTTATGTTCTAAGTAGAGCACCAAGTATGTTAATGTTTCATGTGCTCATGATGAGATGATGAATGGTTTTTTTTGTGAGTAGGAAAGAGTCTTACTAAGCCTGTTTGCTTATAGTCTTATTTCCTTATACCGCAGATCATTCACGGGGACAATGAGGAAGCAGCAGGAGGGCAAGAAATCATGTGTGTGGTAGTGACTTGGCCCAGGAAACCATGTGTTTATCATTTATGCTAGAACCTTACTTTGGTCACTTATATGCTTGAATGCTTGAATAATGACTTATGGAACTCTATGATGCGATGTTAAGTATGACATGATATGATGTTTAAGTATGAAGGTAATATGCCGAGTTTCCATGTCATTATGATAAGAATGGTAGTAGGGCATGTATGTATAAGTCTAAAAGTCTTATTCCGCTGCCTTATGATGTCTACATGCCCTAAGTATGTTAACGTAACGCCGCTTAATAGAAAAAAAAAGCGGGCGTTACAGGTTGGTATCTGAGCGGTTACCATCTCACTACACACACATCAAGCCTCCTTCCTGCCGCTTCCAAGTAAGTACTTCTATGCATATTTTATGATAGTAAGCACTTTTAGGATGTTTTATGGTTTATGGATATGCAAGTATGAACGATGTTTATGATGAAAAGTATCTTAAGATATATAACTATGAACGATATTTTATCTTCTTTTATGAATCAAATAATTTAGAATTTGGGGTAGGAAGGTGGTTACATATTTTAATCACTAGGGTAGACGAAATCGATTGTGTGTGTTTTTCTCTGTATATATTTGCGAATTGAAAAGGAAATGGTTTTGTACTGGCTTGGTCGGTTTGGTACTAACTATGACATTTTTTTTCAATTCCAGATGTTGCATGAGAACTACACTGAGAGGTGCCGCGAGCTGATGGAGCAGATAGAGGAAGTTGGGTACAGTCCGACCCGTGGAATTCAGAGCAACATGGGGTTTTTGGATCGGCTATTCTGGAAACTCGAGCAAGAAGGGTTTCCAGTGATGGATGATCATAGGATCGGAGCTTTGCTTCGTTCATTGCCCAATCGGGCGAGAGAGGTTGCTCATCAGATCTGGGGCCAGCACAGATGCCGTATCTCATATACGGAATTATGTAAGCGGCTTCTCCGCCATGAGTTTCCGGAAGATCTGGGGGACTCGGAGGAGGAGCCCAAGATGTTTGAAGAGGATCCCGAGCCGTACGAGGAGGATCCCGAGATGTACGAGGAGGATCCCGAGATGTACGAGGAGGATCCCGAGCCGTACGAGGAAGACCCCGAGATGTATGAGGAGGACCCCGAGATGCTCGAGATGTTTGAGGAAGACCCGATGAGCGAGGACGATGTCGAAGCTTTTGAGGAAGACCCCGAGATACTCGAGATGTTTGAGGAAGACCCCGGGATATTTGGGGAAGACCCTGAAGTGGCCGAGGAGGTTCCCGAGATAGAGGAAGAGGATCCGATGGAGACGGTAGAAGATCCGGAGGTAGGCCAAGGAGAGAAGAACGAAGGAGTGGCAGAGACCGTCATGATGTTCTTTGTTATGGGCATGATGGCAGCCCATCTGTTTCATTGAGTTCGGTTAGTTTTGTGAACCAATAAGGTCTAAGTTAGTCATAATACAATTTGTCAAGAGTGTGGTTCAATCTTATGTTCATGAACTTGATATTAACAATGAGTGACCTATCATATCATACAATGGTATCAAATTACATAAAGTAAATGATAATGCTATGAGAGTGTGAACTAAAAAGGAGACTTACCAGCGCTCCAATCCTTACCCTTCCAGAATGCAATCAGAGCTTCGACATGTATAGCGATGCCTCCAAACTAGGACTTGGAGCTGTACTTATGCAGAATGGAAAGGTTATTGCATACGCCTCTAGACAACTCAACGAGTACGAACAGAATTACCCCACTCATGATCTGGAACTGGCCGCGGTGGTATTCGCTCTTAAGATATGAAGGCATTATCTGTACGGAGCGCAGTGTCGAATTTATACAGACCACCAGAGTCTGTGATATTTCTTCACTCAGAAGGACCTGAATATGAGACAACGCCGATGGCTTGAGTTGGTAAAAGACTATGACTGCGAGATCTTCTACCATCCAGGGATGGCAAACAAGGTGGCCGATGCACTCAGTCGGAAGTCAAGTGCCACCCTGATGTCCATAGCCATATTACCCCGACCACTCAAAGAAGAAATTATGAATTTTGGGGTCGAGGTCATCTCCGGATGACTTTCCACCATGACAATATCACCCATGCTGTTTGAGGACATAGTGGAAAAACAAGATGGTGATCTGCGTCTTCAGAAAATAAAACAGGAGATCCTAGAAGGAAAGGGCGATGGTTTTCATATCGCAGAAGGGGGAGTACTATACCTTAGGGATCGTCTATGTATCCCTAATGATCCAGAGCTTCGAAGGAAAATACTGACGGAAGCTCACGAAACCCCTTATTCGATGCATCCAGGTTCCACCAAGATGTATCAGGATCTGAAGGAGAGGTTCTGGTGGTCAGGTATGAAGAGGGATGTGGCTCAGCATGTTAGTACTTGCATGACTTGCCAGTAAGTAAAGGCAGAACACCAGCGACCCGGAGGAGTTCTGCAGCCACTCGCGATTCCAGAGTGGAAATGGGAAGACATCTCTATGGATTTTATTTCGGGGCTTCCCAAGACTACGAACAGATATGATGCAATATGGGTAATTGTGGACAGGCTGACAAAGTCTCCTCACTTCTTGGCGATCAAGATGACTTATTCGATTGAGCAACTGACTCAATTATATGTTAAGGAAGTAATTAGGCTTCATGGAGTTCCCAAAACCATCATCTCCGATAGGGATGGTCGCTTTACTTCGTATTTTTGGGAATGCGTTCAGAAGTCTCTCGGCACTAAATTGCGATTTAGCACCGCCTTTCACCCTCAGACTGACGGGCAAACGGAACGGGTGAATCAAATACTAGAAGATATGTTGAGAGCTTGTGCCCTGGATTTCAAGGGAAGTTGGTGTCGATATTTATGCTTAGCGAAATTCGCTTACAATAATAGCTACCAAGCTACTATCGGAATGACACCTTATGAAGCCTTGTATGGGAGGAGATGTAGGTCTCCGATCTGTTGGTACGAGGGTGGTGAAAAGAAGGAAATGGGGCTCACAACGGATGTTATCGACAGCGCAACCCGAGCTATACAGAATATTCGACAACGGATAGAAACTGCTCAGAGCCGGCAGAAGAGTTATGCCGATGTCTAGCGTAGACCACTGGAATTTAATGTTGGAGATTGGGTATTTCTCAAAGTGTCTCCTATGAAGGGGGTGACAAGATTTGGGAAGAAAGGAAAACTAAGTCCGCGCTATGTGGGGCCGTACCTGATTCTGAAAAGAGTCGGTAAAGTGGCATATGAGCTAGAGCTGCCTCCAGAGATGTCAGCTATCCATAACGTATTCCATGTGTCCCTGCTTAAAAAGTGTATCCCGAATATGGACCAAGTGATCGAACCGTAGATAGTACAAGTACAAGAGGACCTAAGTTATGAGAGCAGACCCATCCAGATTTTGGATAGGGAAGTCAAGAAGCTGAGGAATAAGGAGGTACCCTTAGTCAAGATCCTATGGCAAAGTCAACGGTTCGAAGAAGCTACCTGGGAACGCGAGGACGAGATGAGGCGCAAGTACCCGGAGCTATTCTAAGTTTGAGGACGAACTTTCACGAGGTATGGGGGATTGTAATGACCCGGAAAATTCTCTTAATATTTTCTTAAAATATTGAGCATGTCTAGATAATTTTCCGAGGGACCTAGAAATATTAATACAAAAGGTGGCCTAGAAATCCATATTTTCTCATTTAAATTGAGAAAACTAAGTACTAATGGGCCTTATATGGGCTTTTTAGTACCATAATTATTGGAGAATTTTAAGGAAAAATTAATATAAATATAAAGGGGTTTTAATGAGAAATATTAACATAATTATGGGGGAATTTTTAGAGGATTTTCGGAATTTTGGGAAAAATCATAGGAAAATAAAAGGAAAATAAAATAAAAATAAGGTGCATGGACCAAGGATTGAACCTTGGACCTCTTATACAACCATGCATGCTTTAACCAACTCACCTAGTAAGGGAATGTTATGAGGAAATGAAGTGGATATTGGTTAAGGCTTAGAAGAAGATGAAGGGTCATGGAGAGACTCTTCATTTACCTCCTTAATGGGTTATAAAGAGGGGGGTTTGGGAGTTACCTTCTTCCTTCCATCAATTGCATTTCCTCTCCTCCTCCTTCCTCATCCTAGCCGAAACCTCAAGGAGAGGTTCTCCCTTGGAAAAGCTCCACAAGAAGGTCTCATCACCAAGATCTAAGGGTTTTCCAAGGATACAAAGGCAAGGGGGTTCAAGTGTCCAAAGGATTTACAATCTTCTTCTCTTTTAAGGTTTAAAAATCAAGATCAACCAAAGTAAGACTCCCTCACCTGTGGTATAATAGTTCCTTATGTTTCTAGCATGATATATTGGTTGGTTTTTGGGATTTGATGTTGAAAGAAAGAAAACCAAGAACCCTAGTCCTATGGGTTTCGGCCACTAGGATTTTAGGGTCCATGATGATGCTAAAAATCTTCCTAATGTTGTCTAATGTACTCTCATGATGTTTAGAGATTAAATATAATTTTTGAGAATTTTTGGGGTACCCTAGGATCCCCTAAGGTTTCGGCCAACTTCAAGAACCCATTGGTAGGGTTGGGTCTAAAACTTCAAGTATGTGTTTTATGTATTATCATGATATAAGGGACATGGAGGATGATTATGTGAATTTTCACATGGCCTAGAGACCCTATAAGTTTCGGCCAAGATTGCTAATAGGGTAAAAAGTTAGGACTTATTTCAAGTAAGGGCCCCAATGGCCCTATGGTAAGGTATGGTTGGTGTTTAATGATTGATTGGGGATTTTAATGGAATTTTTCCATGCCCCCATGGCCTTACATGTTTCGGCCAGCCCTAGGAAGGAGGGCTAAAGGTTAGGGTTAACCCTAATCATGGGCCCCAATGGCTTCTTATGGTCTCATAGATGATGTATGGTTGTTCCTTTACCTTATGCTATCTTACATGTTTATGGAATTGATGGAACTCCTCCCTATAGGTTTCGGCCAAGCCATGTATCTAGGGTTTGGGGTGGAGTTAAGGTTCAAAGAATGATGGTTTATGCTTATCATGAAGTATATATATATATATATATAGGTCCAAGCATGTGGTAGAACTCATGTTACCTATAACCCTAACTTTAAGCACCATGTTTTATGTTGTATGTTATGATTTGGATGCCATGCTTAATAGGGTTTATTATGAATGTCTTATGTTTATGCCATGTATTTGGATGGTAGGTAGAATGTTATGGGAAACCTACTTATGCATGCTTGAGATGGATACCATGCTTAGGCAAGAAATGCAATGCTTACCTTATGTATCATGATCATGCAAGCTCTATGGAGTAGGATAAATGTCTATGAAAACGTGTCATGTTCAATGATTATAATGCAATGCTTACCTCATATGCCATGCTCATGCAAGCACTAGGAATAAGAATGATGTTTAGGTATGCATGCCATGTTTTATGTATGAAGATGTATGCCATGTTTTACGAATGATGATGCATGCCATGTTTTATGAATGATGATGCATGCCATGTTTTATGAAAGAAGATGCATGCCATGTTTATGAATGAAAGATGATGCTTATGTCTTTAAGGCATAAATATGCTAAACGGCACGGTCGATGGTCGACGGTACGACGGTCGAGAGGACCGGTAAATGGGCCGGTAGATGGGCCGAGCCGTAACAAGTTATGCTATGTTAAATATGCCATGAATGTCTCATGAATGATGAAGCATGTAAAGTATTTTACTTTATGAATGGGCTTGTACCGGACCGAAGTATGGGTCCAAGGGATGGGCACCTTAAGAACGCCCCGGTTCTGGACTACCGACTATGCTGTCCACGGTTCTGGCACTACCGAAGCTGTGCAACAGGGATGGGCACCTTAAGAACGCCTCGGTTCGGGGACTACCGACTATGCTGTCCTTACCCTAGTAGGTCGAGGCTAGCTACCTCGTATTTACTTAGGGATGCGCGCTTATGATGTATGTATGTGGTACAAGCCAGGGCCCCAATGATATGATGATTATGTTTAAGCATTTAAAAGTATGTTTTTAAAAGTTAAGCATCCTTATGTATATGCATTCCGCTCATGCATTCATTCATGTTATGCATTATGCTATGCTGATAAGATTTTTATGCTTACGCTTCATGTTAAGAAATATGCATGAGAGTAAATGATCTATGTCATGATTATGTTAAGAGGATGCTCATATACTATGATAGGAAGTATGCCTATGTTTATGCCATACCGGTGGGTTTACACCTTATAGATATGTTTATACCATGTATTATGCTATGCTAGGAATGTTTATTATGTTATGTTTATACCATGTATTATGTCATGCTAGGAATGTTTATTATGTTATGTTTATACCATGTATTATGTCATGCTAGGAATGTTTATTATGCTATGTTTATACCATGTATTATGCCATGCTTAGAATGTTTACTATGTTTACGTTTATGCCATGTCTCATGCCATGATAGGAATGTTCACTTATGTTTATGATCATGCCATATCAAGTATATGATAAGTGATTCAAGTTGTTATGTTCTAAGTAGAGCACCAAGTATGTTAATGTTTCATGTGCTCATGATGAGATGATGAATGATTTTTTTTGTGAGTAGGAAAGAGTCTTACTAAGCCTATGTGCTTATAGTCTTATTTCCTTATACCGCAGATCATTCACGGGGACAATGAGGAAGCAGCAGGAAGGCAAGAAATCATGTGTGTGGTAGTGACTTGGCCCAGGAAACCATGTGTTTATCATTTATGCTAGAACCTTACTTTGGTCACTTATATGCTTGAATGCTTGAATAATGACTTATGGAACTCTATGATGCGATGTTAAGTATGACATGATATGATGTTTAAGTATGAAGGTAATATGCCGAGTTTCCATGTCATTATGATAAGAATGGTAGTAGGGCATGTATGTATAAGTCTAAAAGTCTTATTCCGCTGCCTTATGATGTCTACATGCCCTAAATATGTTAACGTAACGCCGCTTAATAGAAAAAAAAAGCGGGCGTTACACATGATACATAAGGTAAACATGCATAGATAAGTTTTTTCATACATGGTACATATCACATAGCATACATGATCATGGTATCTATCATAAATCATGCATGGGTAGGATCCATATGAACATGATACATACTACATAGGTTCATGGCATTCAACATAAAACATGCATAGATCTACATAACCATATATCTATCTTAGGCATTTAACATAATACATACATCATTCTACACAAACATGAGGCCTACTTCACAACACATGTGTTCATGGTATGTGGTTTAGAACATTCAAGAATAAAATCTACTAAAACATGACACATAACATAAGCATACAAGATCATGATGCATGATACATAAAGTTACGGTTTAGGCATAATAAAATTCATATAATATGCTTGAACATATATCTAGATCATAATAAGCCATAAACAAGTATTCTTGAATCCCTAACCTAACCCAAACCCTAGATTAGGTGCTTGGCCAAAAATTGGAAAAAGGAAAATCCCACTATTCAAGCAACATGTGAGGTACCATAAATAAAGTAAAGCCCATACAATACATACAATTCCATAGGAAGCCATTAGAACACATGATTGGAGCTAACCCTAACTCCTAGCCCTAACATTGGGTCTTGGCCGAAATCCTAGAGGGGTATTTGGTCCATGGAAAATTCATATAATTTACAATTAATATCCATTATATCATAGGGAATCATAATAAGCATGTTTGGAGGGTTGGATCTAATCCTAACCATAGAAATAGGGAAGTGGCCGAAACTTGTAGGGGGTCTTAGGGTGATACAAAAATTCCACAACTTATCATTTATTCTTTATCTATCATGAGAAAGCATTAGGAAGCATAAGTGAGGTTTTAACATCATCCTAGACCCAAAAACTTGCTTGGCCGAAAGTTGTAGGAACCCTAGTTCATGGTTTTCTTAATATAGAGCCCAAACAAAACCTTAAATCATGAAAGATAATATCAAAACTATTATACCATAGGTGAGGGAGTCTTACCCTTGTTGTCTTGGTTATAAACCTGAAATAGAGAAGAGGATGAAGACCTTCTTGACCTTAGTCCACCCCTATCCCTTGTTGCCTTGTAGGAAGCCTTGGATCTTCATGAGGGAGTCCCCTTGTGAAGCTTTTCCAAGGGAAAAGCCCCTTGTGGCTCACGGCAAGGAGGAGGAAGAAGGGAGAAGAGGATGAGCCTTGGTGGAAGATGAATAGGAGAAAATAACTCAAGTGTCTCTTCCCTTCTCATCTAACTTTTTTATACTAAATGAAGGGCAAGTGAAGGGGCATGGTGCCTCCTCTCATGGTGACTCTTCACTTCCCTTAGCATTAACTAAAATCTTCTTCCTTTTCCCAATAGCACTCGCTTGCTAGGTGAATTGGTTAGTACATGCATGATGAGGCTTTGCCTCTACTCTAGGTCCAAGGTACAATCCTTAGTGCATGCACTTCTTTTTATTGCATTTACTCTTATTTTTGGAAAGGCCCACATAAGAGCCCACCAAGAGCCATGCTAATATTCCTAATTGGAATTCATTTCTATTTATACTCAAATTCTACCCAAGGTCCACTAATAGCCATGGTACTAGAAGGGTCCATGTAAGGCCCATTAGTACTTAGTTTTTTAATCTATATAAGGAATAATGCTAAGGTTCATGTTAGTATTCATATGTTACTCATGAATCCATATAGGCATGATCAATATTTTATAGAAAAATATTGAGAGGATTTTACGGGCGTTATAATCCCCCATACCTCGTGAAAGTTCATCCTCGAACTTAAAATTAATGTAACAGTTATCTTCCACTAATGTCACAGATCATCTCTTTGTTGTCATTATTGATGCTCTATTCTCAGCCACACTTACTTCTCCAGCCATAAAAATATTTATCCAATTACTCCCTCAGTTATCTATTAATCCTAGTCATTTTTCTACTCATTACTTTATCATCTTTTATCTCTTCCCTCTTTTTTTCCCACTTTCTCAAAATCTCTATCAACACATATCTTATACTCTATGTTAGACTTGGTTTACGAAATCAAGTCTAATTAACATTGTTCAATTATATTATATACATCCCATTAAACGAACTAATCATTTGTCACGTCAGTTAACACATAGCACAACTTTATTTAATAGGCCTAATAAGTTCGTACAACAAACAGTAGAAGTTAATGAACTAGATAGGTTGACATCATTCCCATAATAAAAAATATTATGACAGTGGCTAACACTCTCTCGTTCATCTCTAATCGGCCAGTCTCGGGATCTTCTACAGATTCTATTGGATCTTCCTCTAATATTTCAGGATCTTCCTCTATCATTACAATATCAGGATCTTCCTCAACTATTTCAGGATTTTCCTCAGGCAATTCAAGACCTTCCTCAAACATTTCTGCATCTTCCTCGAACATTTCGGGATCTTCCTCGAACATTTCAGGATCTTCCTCGAACATTTCGGGATCTTCTTCGATCATTTCGGGATCTTCCTCGAACATTTGGGGATCTTGTTCTGGGTCCTCAGAATCTTCTAGATCCTCTGGAAACTCATGGCGAAGTAGCTGCTTACATAACTCAGCATATGAGATACGACATTCATGATGCCCCCATATCTGGTGTGCAACTTCTCTCGCACGCTTTGGCAATGAACGAATCAATGCTCCAATTCTATAGTCATCCAAGATTGGGAACTCTTCCTGCTCGAGTTTCCAAAATAGTTGATCCAATTTTCCTATATTGCCTTGGATTCCAAGAATCGGACTATAGTCAACTTCTTCTATCTGCTCCATTAGCTCACGATATCGCTCATAGCAACGAATCGGGGTGCACATCTCATGCGACATCTAGAATTGAAAAAACGACATAGTCAGTACAAAACTGACAAAAACCAGTGACAAAACTAGTTTCTTTTTTTTTCAATTCACAAATACATGCACAGAAAGAAGCACCCAAAAATCAATTTCCTTTACTTTAGTAGTTACAATTAATTATGCTACTGGTCTGATCATTTTTTATGTCTTACTGTGGTTGCTTCACTTAAGCCTATTTAAGTTAGGGTTCAACATAGTGATCAAATCAGTTAGTTTAGTTTGGATTATTTGATCAAACTATTTTGGTTAAACCAACTAATGGTTTGAACTAAAACCGATTGGACCAACCTAATCTCATTAAACTAAACTTGAGTCTAATTTAAATTAATTGAACCAAAATTAAATTTAACTACCGGTTACAGCTTCTAATTGAGACTCTTCTCTCTTAATGAGCGATCGGGGTTTCGATCCTTCTTTGGCCAGCAACTCTACTTCTATGTTAACGATGATTCTCCTATTCCTACTTCTCTATTCTACTACTGCTATTAACTCTACTTCTATATTATCCTTTTTTTTCTACCTATTATATTACTCATGTATCTTCATTCCTAACATTCTATTGTTTCAGGTCACTGAGATTGTTTTACTAAGACTCGTTTAATAAATTCTCATTCGTATCTAAGTACTTTTTAGAACATTATGCTATGCTTGCTTATTTAATTTTGCTATTACACTTATTCTACTGCTTTTATATTATCATAAAAATACTACTTACTTCTGTTAATTTATTATCTAATAATATAATGGACATCATATCTACATACTCTACTTTGTCTTCTAGCCATACTTTTCTTCATAAAAGACAAGTAAGGCTAATATAAGTTATTGTAATTCCAACCCACATATCAACTCTAAAGTATTCGATATCATAAAGTAAGGTAATGTATCATTCATATTTACATATCCTAAAAGTACTTTCTATCATAAGGTATCATTCATACTTGCATATTCTAGAACCATAAGAGAAAATAAGGTATGTATAGAGGTACTTACTTGGAAGCTGCAGGAAGAAGGCTTGATGTGTGTGTAGTGAGATGGCAAACTCCTCTGATACCAACCTGTAACGCCCGCCCTTCCGGCCCTACGGTGTGGACGAAAGGCGGCGTTACGCTAACATACATACATGCATATGGAGATCTTAATGTAGCGGAATAATTTAAAACTTTATACATATGCATTTAAACCATGCAACTAACACTTGAATCATGTAAACATGTCTTAACTAGGATTCTTAAACATGGTTACTTGGTAAACTTAGCATTGTCATAACATAAGAATATAAGATATATCTGTTGGATCGAGAGAAACCGATAGAGGGGGGTGAATATCGTAAAACGTTCGGATTAAGAAATAGAGAATGCACAGCGGAAATTAACACAAACACACGCAAACACCAAGTTTTTTACTTGGTTCGGAGTCGCGGTCGGCTCCTACTCCAAGGCCCACGGTCGTTGACCGTTTTCTGCGGGCAATTCTATATGTGTGCAAAAACAGTTTACAAGATGTATTACAAGACTAGTGCAGTAAACTTAAAAGAAGCTCTTCGTTACTGACGTCCGTTGTAGATTGTATTTTTCGAGCAGAGGGACGTCGTCGGCGCTTGTATCTCGAGTCGGGAGGTTTCCGGAGCAGAGCGCGAGCGTAGAAGAGCGTGAATGCATTGGAAGAATTGATTTTTGGAAGCCTTGGGGTCAGGGCCCTTTTATAGCCCCTAGGGGCACCCGGAATATCGAGGGCCCCCCCCACGTGTCAGCTGATCCGAGTTCCTCTCGGTCAGCTCTGATCCCTTCAAACTCGGGATCAGACTTTGACGGGGGCGCCCGGGTTGACCGGGTCAACTCTTATCCATTGGCTTCGCTGGCTTCTGCTTCGTTGGCTTGCACTGGGGGCGCCCGGACCATCCGAGGCGCCCGGGAGCATGGGGGGCGCCCGGGAGCACGGGGGCGCCCCACCCATAAGCTGTCGAAGCACTCTTTTTGCTTCATCAGTTTTGTATTCACCTTGGGGGCGCCCAGGGCACTCCGGGCGCCCTACTCAGCTGCTGCCTCACTCCTTTGAGGCTCTCTGAGCTGCAGACACTCGTTCCTTCGATCCTGCATCCAGGGTTAGTCCAAAACAACATAAAGCAATAATATGTTAGTTTTATACAGCCTTAGCTGTCTTGGTTCTGACTTTGGGTCTCCAAAATGGAACCCTAGGTCGAACCGACGCCTACTGTTCCCTCGACGGGGAACGCGTCCTCACCTACTCCTCTCGGGAGAATTTACCTGATGCCAACCGGCTCCTCCGGTTGGACTATTGCCCAGCTGTCCTTCGCCAGGTGCCTAGCTGTCCATCGCCAGGTCTTCAGTACCAAGCTGTCCTTCGCCTGGTGCCTAGCAGTCCTTCGCTAGGGCTTTGTATCCTGGCATTCCTTCGCCAGGTGCCTAGCAGTCCTTCGCTATGGCTTTGTCTCCTAGCATTCCTTCGCCAGGTGCCTAGCAGTCCTTCGCCAGGTGCCTAGTAGCCCTTCGCTAGGACTTCTTTCTGCACACTCAAGTAACTTTATTAGATCACAAATAAACTTACTTTGAATCCTTTGCCAATATCAAAACAAGGTTCGATATGGTGCTTCCTGCACCAACAATATCATGTGAGACATAACATCATTGATCATGCTTGCATTAAACATCATTTATCCTACCATCAAGCTTAAAGCCAACATAAGTATAGCATCATGGGATAGCATGTTAACATCATAATTTAGCCATGGCAAATATAGCAATAAAGCATGATATGAAAATCACATAAGTCATTCTTTATGCAAAACCATCCTAAGTATAACATGAAACTAAAGAGGACAATGCAAAATATAGGACATGTGACAAAGTATAAGTATTAGGATCTTTTCGTTTTCTTTTGCCAAGTCACTGCCACACACACACACTTGCCCTCCTGCTGCTTCCTTTAGCTTAGTATCCTCTTGCTTGATCTGCGGTATAAGAAAGTAAAACTATAAGCACATAGGCTTAGTAAGACCCTTCCCTATTCACTAAAACATATGTCACATATAATCAATGGAAAGAGATAACATGGAGAGCATAACATAAAACAATAGCATATCATGAAAAGGTATTCATAGAGCATTTGACATGAAGAAGCATATAAATGTACATGAAAATACATAATCATATGAAAGTGCTTAACATGAAATGAAGGTGCATAGAGATCATGGCATAAAAAGTACTTGACATAAAATATAAGCATATGAACATACTTGACATGACATAGTTCTTGACATAAACATAAGCATATAACATACTTGACATGGCATAATTCTTGACATAAACATAAGCATATAACATACTTGACATGACATAATTCTCGACGTAAACATAAGCATAAGACATACTTGACATGGATTAGATGCGTAACATGAATGAATGCATGAGTTAAATGCACATACATAAGGATGCTTATTTGAAAATCATACTTATAAATACTTAAACGTAAATATAACATCATGGGGGGTCCCCGGCTTGTACCACATACATACATCATATGCGCGCATCCCTAAGTAAATGCAAGGTAGCTAGTATCGACCTACTAGGGTAGGAACAAATATGGTAGTCCCAGAACCGAGGGATTCTTAAGGTGCCCATCCCTGTTGGACAGCTACGGTAGACCCAAAACCGTGGACAACAACGGTATGTTGGATCGAGAGAAACGATAGAGGGGGGGTGAATATCGTAAAACGTTCGAATTAAGAAATAGAGAATGTACAGCGGAAATTAACACAAACACACGCAAACACTAAGTTTTTTACTTGGTTCGGAGTCGCGGTCGGCTCCTACTCCAAGGCCCACGATTGTTGACCATTTACTGCGGGCAATACTATAATCGCGCAAAAACAGTTTACAAAATATATTACAAGAATAGTACAGTAAACATAAAAGAAGCACTTCGTTACCGACGTCCGTTGTAGATTGTATTTTTGGAGCAGAGGGACGTCGTCGGCGCTTGTATCTCGAGTCGGGAGGTTTCCAGAGCAGAGCGCAAGCGTAGAAGACCGTGAATGCGTTGGAGGAATTTGTTGTTGGAAGCCTTGGGGTTGAGGGCCCTTTTATAGCCCCTGGGGGCGCCCGGAACGTCGGGGGAGCCCCCCACGTGTCAGCTGATCCGAGTTCCTCTCAGTCAGCTCTGATCCCTTAAAACTCGGGATCAGGCTTTGACGGGGGCGCCCGGGACGCTGGGGGCGCCCGGGTCGACCAGGTCAACCCTTATCCGTTAGCTTCGCTGGCTTCTGCTTCGTTGGCTTGCACTGGGGGCGCCCGGGAGCATGGGGGGCGCCCGGGAGCATGGGGGCGCCCCGCCCATGAGCTGCTGAAGCACTTCTTTTGCTTCATCTGTTTTGTATTCACCTTGGGGGCGCCCGGGACACTCCGGGCGCCCTACTCAGCTGCTGCCTCACTCCTTTGAGGCTCTCTGAGCTACAGACACTCGTTCCATCGGTCCTGCATCCAAGGTTAGTCCAAAACAATATAAAGCAATAATATGTTAGTTTTATACAGCCTTACCTGTCTTGGTTCTGACTTTGGGTCTCCAAAATGGAACCCTAGGTCGAACCGACGCCTACTGTTCCCTCGACGGGGAACGCGTCCTCACCTACTCCTCTCCGGAGAATTTACCTGATGCCAACCGGCTGCTCCGGTTGGATTTTTGCCCAGCTGTCCTTCGCTAGGTGCCTAGCTGTCCTTCGCCAGGTCTTCAGTACCAAGTTGTCCTTCGTCTGGTGCCTAGCAGTCCTTCGCTAGGGCTTTGTATCCTGGCATTCCTTCGCCAGGTACCTAGCAGTCCTTCGCTAGGGCTTTTGTCTCCTGGCATTCCCTCGCCAGGTACCTAACAGTCCTTCGCTAGGGCTTTTGTCTCTTGGCATTCCTTCGCCAGGTGCCTAGCAGTCCTTCGCTAGGGCTTTGCCTGCACACTTGAGTAACATGTTAGATAAACATTAGACCTTAACTTTTGAACCCTTTTGCCATTATCAAAACACAGGTTCGACTTGGGTGCTTTCTGCACCAACAATCTCTCCCTTTTTGATTTATGGCAACCTTGGTTCAAAAAGTTAAGTTAATCAGAACAAGTAATATGAAATTTTGTTTCCTCCCCCTAGAAGGAATCTCCCCCTAGATTTTTCAAAAGTTCGTGGGGTTTTTTTGAAAATAAATTCTAAGTCTAAAGATGGATTTTACTTAGAATAATTTTTAACAGAACCTTTATATTTTCCAAAATAATTTTGATTGTGCACTTTGGAAAATTTATACTTATAGAAAAATTTAAGTTTAAATACTTTAGAAAACTTTGAGAACTTAAGTTTAAGTACTAGGAAGGATTTGAAAACTTATGTTTAAATACATAGTAAACATTTTGATTTGAAAACTTAAGTTTTAGTACTAAAAAAAAATTTTGAAAATTTAAAGTACTTACTAAAGTTTTAAAAATCTAAGTCTAAAGTACTTAGAAAGTTTTGAAAACTTGGAAGAATTTTGTACTTTTTTAATAAAGCATAGCGTTTGAAATTTTGGATTTAGAAAAACTTAGAATAACAATTTTAAACTCTATCCTTTCCTATCTCTCCCCCTTTGCCATATATCAAAAATAATGAAATATAACAGAAAAAGGATAATTAACGTGCATAAAAGCAAATAATAAATTGCATAATTTGCTGTACTGAATCAATTCAGGATATGAACTAAACCAAATCAATTTTGATTTTCTCTTTTAGGGTCCTGTCTAACCCAATTAACTACTTGCTAACTGCTATTAAGCAGTAGGTTTTGCTAGGGTTAGTCAAGTTAAGTGTTCTGTTCATGTTAGATTTTCTAAACTTGACACTTAACTTGATTACTGTGTAAGTTGTATTTAGTGCCCCAATTACTGCAGATGCACTGGTCTAAATCTTGAATTAAGGCAAAGACCTAAGCATCTCAACCCATTCTAGGTTATCAATCAAAAGTACCCTAAGGTGCTTGTGAGATGTTGGCTTCTAAATCTATAGGTGTATGCAGTTCTAGGGTTAGGGCCTAGGCTAAGTCCATTTACGAAAAAACCCTAGTTTTGAAGGGGGTAGTTTTTAAAATAAAACTAAGTCGAAAAATTTATTTTTAAAACTTTTCAAAACTAAGTAAAAGCTGATTTTGAAAGCATTTTAAAACCCCTTTTAAAACTGATTTTGAAATGTGTAAAAAAACCAATAGTAGACTAAATCTATTCTTCCAAGCATAGTCCTAACTGCTGATCAAATAGTAACAAAAACAAGTACTCATATCCATAAGTTAGCTAGTCAACAGAGAGAATCAGCACAGTCATACAAGTCAAAACATGAGTCAACCCTACTGAGTAGGGGCAGTAAATAGTCACTGGTACAATACTAGTCAAATCTAAGAGGAGGGACCAGGATGATCAGAAGAGCCTGGCTGCCAGGATCGGAACAGCTCCATCATCTCGTGATACTGTGCGTCTCTGGTCTCCCTTTCAGCTCTAAGGGCACTCATATACTCAGTGTAGTAGCCTAGGTTTATCTCCATATCTTCGGCATGATTAGCCTCCACTTCCTCTCGGAGGCTCTGGACCTGCGTCTCTAGCCGTGTCACTCTCTCGTAGAGTGTCGGAGGAGGGGCTCGTCTATGTGTGCTCGAGCCTCTGCTGCCAAATCGGCGACATCAACTTCAACCTCCTCGTCTGAGTCGATCTGAGCTCCGGCTCGCTGTCGTCTCCAAGTCAAAACCCTGGTGGCCGATACCTCTATACTAGCTAAAGAGAAGTTCCTAAACCCTATCTCATCAAAATCGATCATCGCGGTTATTTCCCCTACTGTAATGTCACGACCGTGGTGATGAAGGATGGATGTGATGATGTGGCAGAAGGGTGTGCGCACTCGTCCCTGAGTGGTAACACTAGACGCATGCAGAATAGTATGAAACATGTGTAGTCCAATGTCAATGTCAAGATGATGGATCAGGGCATACAGAAGGAAGGTATGAAAAGGTCGCATGGTCGCAACATCCCTAGTGGATAGTGGTAAAATACAGCGGACCAGGACTCTGTACAGGGCATAGTCCTGGGCCTGAAGGTCAACGGACTGAAATCGTCTAGCTGCGGGGAGTCTAGCTTCCCTATAGAAATAGGATTGGAGAGTGTCTAGAGTAATGTGAGAGTAGGGAGCATCAAATGGAGGATCCCTAGGTGGATAGCAACAAAAGGTGGACTGGGAGGGTCGTAGTCCAAGAAATCGATTTAGTAAAGTAGGGGTGATTGACAAGGGTATCCCTTGAACAGTAGTGACAAACATGAGTTCGTTCTGTCGAACTATGTTATTATAGAATTCTGCACATAAAGATATGTTAATTGAATGAGTGCAGAACACTAGATTGTCTAGTTGATAAAAGTTTATAACATTCATGGCTAAAGGACAAGATTGGGTGAAGAAGTGTCTATTTAGATAGCTAGTTTTGATAGGCTTATAGGTTGTTCGAGCAAACTTATTACAAAGTTCTAGAGTTGGAAACCTAGGTTCGGGACTCGGTTCGGTACCGGGGTTTGCTTGGTTCGCTCGGCGTTTTCTAAGTTAAGAAACATGCATTTATAAGAAAGGAATTAAGAAAATAATTCTAAATGCATAAAGGAAATCATACCGGGGAGGCATGGTTGAGATTGAGGAAGCCAAAGTGTCACTTGATCTCCTTGGAAGGAAGGAAGGAAGGAAGTAAGGAAGGAGGATGGTTTTTGGTGTGGGAAGAAGACGGGTGCCTTTTTATAGGCAGTTAATTGGGGGCGCCCGAGAGCTCTCGGGCGCCCGAGACAGCAGTCTACTGCCTTTGGCAGTGACTAGTGCTGGTTGGGGGTGCCCGTAATGACCCGGGTGCCCCTGTCAGGGTGAAATTTGCAGCTTTGCTGCTATGACTGTTATGGAGGCGCCCGCATGGTTCCGGGAGCCCCGGTCAAGGGGTAAAGGCAGCTTTTTGCCTTGAGAGAAGAGAAAGTCATGGCGGGGGCGCCCGAGGAGTCACGGGCGCCCGGATTATGTAGGAAGTGACACTTTTGATGTTTTGTGATCATTTGACCATGGTTTACTGCTTTGACTATGATTTGACTGCTTTGACCATGGTTTGACTACGTTGACCATGGTTTGACTACTTTGACTATGGTTTGACTATGTTCTGAACTACAGGATTAAACCACAATATAGGTTTTAAAGGAATTTCAATTGAGTATAATTTTACTGTCTCACCCAATCTAGGGTTTTCAATCACGTTAGCCTTATAGGTTTTGTGAGACAGGTTTTGGTGGGTAAAGTTATTTTGAAAATTTATGATTTACTTTGAAAAACTTGAATTAAATTTGAAAATAATTAAATTTATTTTGAAAAGAATGTTTGAATCTATAACTAACTGAAAATTTGTGTTAGATTCGAATTTGACAAAGACTAATTTGAATTTGAATTTCAAAAATTGGCTTCCAGGTCTTGGCGAGGCACTAGGCCTTCTTTGGCCGTAGCCTTATTGGATCATCAACCTTTTCCTTGACAAAGCCTTTCAATGAAATTTCATTTTCAAAATTAATCTTTGAAAAATTCTGGTCTAACTAGTTTGGGTCTTTGATCGGTAGTTTCGGCTAGTTTCACCAATCTAAAGAGACCAAGTAGAGAATACATGACCTTATTAGAATTGGCTTCCCTAACATACTATCATCTCACCTCCACCCAATACTATGTTGTCAAATTTCAGTTAAGTTAGTTCAGTCCTTAAACTAACCATTCCTAATTCTAAACATGGTAAATTGCAGAAATTAAGTAGACAATCAAACATGCAAATTATAAGCAAGAATTGACTTTTATCTTACAATAAATATTGTTTTCAATTTGGCTCTCCCTGAACTAAAGCCACGATAATGGTTTGGCAAGATGTGAATCTTGTCCTTGGGGATCCAATATTGATTTGATCCAGTTTGTTTGTTCAGGCATAGTTTGGGTACCCATGCTTGAATTTTAGGTCTGGACTTGTTCAGTACAGCAAAGTAGGATCTTTGTCTAGATTTGGTTCTATAGCCAAATCCGGATCGATTTAGAACCGATTTCTATTTTCCAAGAATCATGTCAAGACCCTTGGAACCAGAAGTGAATCGTTCTAAAGCTGATCTAAGATCCTTGACTTGAGTTTTCAGGGAGGAGTTCTCTTTCTCAAGTTTTTCAACTTGAGTAGAGGTTCCTTCTTGAACCTTCTCAGTTAAGGGTCTAGAGTCAACTCCCTCTTTCAGGAGTTTTACTTCTTGTCGGAGGGATTCGACTCGGAGTTTAGCCTTCGCCAAATCTCGAGAAAGATAAGAGATTAACTCATTTAACTGACTTCTAGTAAAACCACTTACACTGATTTCGCCGTCTTCTGAAAATGTCAGTCTGACGTCGTCCTGTTCCGATTCTGACTCGGTCTCGATTTCTTCTGAGGCGGTTAGTGCGAGCAGGTTCGACTGTGGGACCTCTTCTTCTTCGGAGGAGGAGGACTCGTCCCACGTTGCCTGAAGTGCCTTTTTCCTTCTATTTTTCTTGGTCTCCTTTAGGTTCGGACACTCCGTCTTGTAGTGACCCTTCTTCTTGCACTCGTAGCAGGTCACGTTGGGCTTGTTCTTTTCATTTGCGGGTTTAGCTGGTTCATCCTTTCTTCGGCTAGCTTTCCGTCTGTTGGTTTGGTTCTTCAATTCCTTGTAGTAGTTTCGGGCCAGTCGGACCAGCTTAGGTCGATCTCCTTCTTCGTCTTCTGAGTCTGAGTCTGAGTTAGACTCGGGTTCAGGTTGAGGCTTCTTCTTGGTTGTCCTTCCAGTTTTACCTGCAATAAAGGCAATACCTTTCTCGGCCAGATTGCAGTTAGTCTGTTCATATAATTCTAATTCAGAGAACAATTCATCTAATTTAATTTTTGAAAGATCCCTTGAAACCTTGTATGCATCTACCATAGATGCCCACAAGGTGTTTCTCGGGAAAGCATTTAAAGTGTACCTTATCAAGTCACGGTTTTCTACCTTGTGACCGATTGTGTGTAGGTCGTTCATTAATTCCTGGATTCGGGCGTGAAGCTGAGCTGCTGTTTTGTTGTCGGTCATCTTGATCGTGTACAGCTTGTTCAGGAGGAGATCTCTCTTGCTGATCCGAGTGTCTGAAGTTCCTTCGTGCAGCTCGATCAGTTTCCCCCACAGCTCCTTGGCACTGTTGAATCGACCCACCCGGTTCAGCTCCTCTTTTGGAGGGTCTGGGTCACCTTTGCATCAGCTTCAATCTTCTGTTTCAGAGCGGTGTCCCACTCTGTGTAGGTTTGAGGTAATCCTTCAGCATTTTTTGGAATCTCCAGTCCGGACTGGATGATTATCCACATGTCTACCTGAGTTTTCAGGTGGACCTCCATTCTGCTCTTCGAGTAGGAGAAGTCCTCCCCACTGAAGAGAGGTGGTCTTGCAGTGCTGAAGCCTTCTTGCATGGCCATTTATCTGAAACTAAGAAAAGGAGAGAGATGTCCCAAGACTTGGTCTTGGATTAGTAGTGCGGAATAAAGAAAGAAATATTTGTCGAGGGGTGTTGCACCAACCTTGACTAACGAGAAAAATTTCGAAAAAAGAAAAATTTTTTGTAAAAATTCGAAAAATTCTCAAATTGTTGGTTGCACAAAATTTGAGATTTCCCGCTCTGATACCACTTGTTGGATCGAGAGAAACAATAGAGGGGGGGTGAATATCGTAAAACGTTCGGATTAAGAAATAGAGAATGCACAGCGGAAATTAACACAAACACACGCAAACACCAAGTTTTTTACTTGGTTCGGAGTCACGGTCGTCTCCTACTCCAAGGCCCACGGTCGTTGACCGTTTACTGCGGGCAATACTATAATCGCGCAAAAACAGTTTACAAAATGTATTACAAGAATATTACAGTAAACTTAAAAGAAGCTCTTCGTTACCAAGGTCCGTTGTAGATTATATTTTTGGAGCAGAGGGACGTCATCGGCACTTGTATCTCGAGTCGGGAGGTTTCCGGAGTAGAGCGCGAGCGTGAATGCGTTGGAGGAATTTGTTGCTGGAAGCCTTGGGGTCGAGGGCCCTTTTATAGCCCCTGGGGGCGCCCGGAACGTCGGGGGCGCCCCCCCACATGTCATCTGATCCGAGTTCCTCTCGGTCAGCTCTGATCCCTTCAAACTCGCGATTAGGCTTTGACGGGGGTGCTCGGGACGCTGGGGGCGCCCGGGTTGACTGGGTCAACTCTTATCCGTTAGCTTCGCTGGCTTCTGCTCCGGGGCGCCCAGACAATCCGGGGCGCCCGGGAGCATGGGGGGCGCCCGAGAGCACGGGGGCGCCCCGCCCATGTGCTGACGAAGCACTTCTTTTGCTTCATCTGTTTTGTATTCACCTTGGGGGCGCCCGGGACACTCCGGGCGCCCTACTCAGCTGCTGCCTCACTCCTTTAAGGCTCTCTGAGCTGCAGACACTCGTTCCTTCGGTCCTGAATCCAGGGTTAGTCTAAAACAACATAAAGGAATAATATGTTAGTTTTATACAGCCTTAGCTGTCTTGGTTCTGACTTTGGGTCTCCAAAATGGAACCCTAGGTCGAACCGACGCCTACTGTTCCCTCGACGGGGAACGCGTCCTCACCTACTCCTCTCGGGAGAATTTACCTGATGCCAACCGGCTCCTCCGGTTGGACTTTTGCCCAACTGTCCTTCGCCAGGTGCCTAGCTGTCCTTCGCCAGGTCTTCAGTACCAAGCTGTCCTTCGCCTGGTGCCTAGCAGTCCTTCGCTAGGGCTTTGTGTTAAATCCGACACTTTTGATTAGGTTCCGGAAATTTTCGGAGAATTACCAGATAGATTCCGGGGTTCCGAGTCCTTGGATATAAAATTTGGGAGTAAAATGTAATAGAACTAATTGTTACAAGGGTTATAGCGTATATAACCTTAAGCCCTAGGGATGTTCTTGCGATTAGGCTGAANATTTTGGAGAGCCTCGGGGAGCCGTCCAATTTAAAGTTAGTTGTTGTAATTTAATTTCCTATTTTGAATAAAATTGTCATGTTTAATTTGGTTACGCCTCGGGGAGCGGACCAAATTAGATTTACAACAAATTCCTTTTTTTGGGTATCTGAGCCTCGGGGAGCCACCCAAAGAAAATAATTTGTTGAAATTAATAAATCCATAAATAAAATATGTAATCAAATCTTGGAAATTTTGAGGTGATTCTCAAACGATAATTTCCTTATTTGATTTAAGAGGTGATGCTCTTACATATTGTTGTCTCCAAAATTAATTAGGAAAATGGTTTCCTATAGAGTTTTCTTAAATAAGATTTTCATGAAAATAATATGTGGTTGAATTAAGGGAATCTGTCTCTTAATTTAATAAGATTTGATTTAGAGAAATCAAAGTCTTAAACATATTATTTCCGAAATTGATTATGACAATTTAGGAAATTGTTTCCCAAAACAATTCCTTGAATAAAGTATGAAATTAGAATTAGGAAATCCGGTTCCTAATTCAATTAATGAGACTTGATAAATTAAGTCACATACATACTTTATTAAGGAAATCGTTAGTACATGACATAATTATATGTAATGAATGTGCTTAGAAAAGAAAGGATGAGACCCAAAACCCCTTACAAAATATTAAGGTCAACACCTTCATTAATATGGTTAGAACCGGAGTTTTGTTTCTCGTTTGGTTGATGGCACATCCATGCCCGGCTTGAACCTCAACATGTTCAAACCATGGAATTAGTTTATGATTAATATAGTTGGAGTTAGAGGTCAATCCTTAGTTTTGGTGTTGGACACATCCAAGCCTGACTAAACGGTTGAATGAGCTCCCAACCATATTAAAACTATTTCTTGATTAATGGTCAGCCTTAAGCTTGGAGGCATCGATTTGTTGTGCCACAGCCAAGGTCGATGTAAAGAGAGGTGCAGTTGGGTATATGTATATTGTTGCATACTTGTTAATGAGTTAACAACCCAATGATTTATGCAAACATTCAATTAGTTGATAGCATAAAGTGATAGTTACATATATGTGATATGTAATCGGTATAATTACCTACCTTCGTAGCTAAGAATAATTGATGGCCACAGCCATGGTTGTTCTTATCTATAGTTGGATATCAACCTATTTGGAGATATTCCTACGATCTCCCGAATTGATAAAAAGGGTTATTCAATCAATAAATAAATAGGATTTAATTAATGTATGTAATGCATTCTTCATCATTCTTCTCACATAAGCTCAATTTGTATTTCTAGGATAATCACTCGATCATGTCTTCTGAATTTGCGTTCTATTTGGACACCAATAAACTAACTGGGCCAAACTTCATGACTGGCTTCGAAACCTGAGGATAGTCCTCAAGGCAGAGAGCTTACTTATGTCCTTGAAGATCAACTTCCAACCGTCCTCCAGAAATGCAACTCCAGACCAGTTAGTGGCCTATCAGAAACATGTGACCGATCTGAACTTGCGAGTTGTATCATGCTAGCCGCTATGGTACCTGAGCTGCAAAAGCAGCATGAGCATATGGATGCTTATACCATCATCTTCCATCTCATGAGTTATTTGACGAGCAGGCGAGATCCGAAAGGTTCGAGGTCTCCAGACTCCTCTTCACCTCTAAGATGCAGGAAGGCACTTCTGTTTCATAGTTTGTGTGAAAATGTTGGGTATATTGAGCGACTGAGCACACTCGATTTTGTAATGGATCATGAACTAAATATTGACTTAATTCTGCATTGGTTGCCCAAAAGTTATTCACAATTTGTGATGAACTATCGGATGAACAAGCTGGAGACTACCATTCCTGAGTTGCTCAACCTGCTAAAGACTATAGAGCCTTCTGTGAAGCAGGATCAAAAGACGGTACTGTTAGTTGGTTCCTCGAAGAAAGGTTCTAAGAGGAAGGCCAAAGAACAGAATAAGGGAAAGAAGAAAAAGGACAAAAAGACTGAAAAAACACCAAAAGGCACTTGCCATCATTGCGGCAAGGAGGGTCACTGGCGAAGAAACTGCAAGGTTTATCTTGAGTCCTTGAAGAAGAAGGCATCCGATGCCCCATCCTCTTCAGGTATCTTCGTTATTGAATGTCACTCTATTTCCTCAAATACATGGGTACTTGATACTGGGTGTAGCCCACATATATGTAATGACATACAGGGGCTAAGGAATAGAAGAAGACTCGTAAAGGGAGAAGCGAATTTGCGAGTTGGAAATGGAGCAAAGATTGCTGCTGTTGCCATTGGAACATATTTGCTAAAGCTCCCCACTGGACGTGTCTTAGAATTGGATAATTGTTATTTTGTTCCTTCATTAATAAAGAACATTGTATCTATTTCATGTTTGAATGAAAAGGGTCATCATTTAACTTTTAGTAACAATTGTTGTTACATAACTTTAAATGGCGTTCTTTATGGGACTGGAACTTTGTGCAATGGTATCTACACGTTAGATTTATCTGGTGACGTTTTCAATATCGAAGTTAGCAACAAACATGCTCGAATAGATAATCGAATAGACTCCTATACGTGGCATTGTCGTCTTGGCCATGTAAGTAAGAAACGCATGACCAAATTACACCGATGTGGAATTCTGGAATCATTTGAACCCGGTTCATTTGATACATGCGAATCATGCTTAAAAGGCAAGATGGCTAAATTACCCTTTTCCGGAAAAGGTAATCCAGTGGGAGAATTGCTTGGTCTAATACAATACTGATGTATGTGGACCAATGTCAACTCTTGCACAAAGAGGCTATAGCTACATCATTACCTTTATCGATGATCACTCACGATTCGGGTATGTGTTCTTGATGAAACACAAATCTGAAGCTTTTGAGAAATTCAAAGAGTTCAGAAATGAAGTAGAGAAACAACTTGGCAATAGTATTAAGATAGTTCGATCCGATCGGGGTGGTGAATACTTAAGTCAAGAGTTTCAAGATTATCTTAGGGACAATGGGATATTGTCTCAATGGACTCCGCCATATACACCACAGCATAATGGTGTATCTGAGAGGCGTAACCGAACCTTGATGGACATAGATAGATCCATGATGAATCATGCAACTATTCCAAAATCCTTTTGGGGCAATGCACTTAAGACAGCTGTTTACTTGCTAAACAGAGTCCCGACCAAGGTAGTCTCTACTACTCCATATGAGACGTGGAATAGTAAGAAACCTCACTTAACTCACCTTAAGATATTGGGTTGTCCTGCTTATGTGAAGCGGACTGTATCAGACAAATTGGATGCTATGTCTGATAAATGTCTATTTATTGGATACCCTAAGGAAACAAAGGGTTACCAATTCTATCATCCCTTGGAACAAAAGGTGTTTGTTTCAAGGCATGCTGTATTTTTGGAAAAAGAATTTCTTTTACAAGAAAACAGTGGGAGTGGCATTGAACTTGATGAAGTTCAGGAAACTCCAATAGACATTACAGAGACACCTAATCTAGACCCACAACCAATAACTCATAATGATGAGCTATCAGTTGAACCTAAAACAACAACACCTCTTCGTAGGTCTGATAGGACACGCAATATTCTAGAGAGATACGGATTTCTCATAAGTGAATCGAACGACGTGTTACTCATAACCGATGACGAACCTATCAGTTATGAAGATGTTCTGAAAAGTTCAGAAAGGGACAAATGGCTTGAAGCCATGAAGTCGGAAATGGATTCCATGTATGAAAATCAAGTATGAGACTTGGTTAACCCACCTGAAGGGATTAAGCCCATAGGGTGCAAGTGGGTTTTCAAGAAGAAAACCGACCTGGAAAGTAATGTTGTTACCTTTAAGGCTAGATTAGTGGCAAAAGGATATCGTCAGAAACAAGGAATTGATTATGACGAAACCTATTCGCCAGTAGCTATGCTTAAATCCATTCGGATGCTCCTGGCCATAGCAGCTCATTATGATTATAAGATATGGCAAATGGATGTGAAAATAGCTTTCCTTAATGGAAACCTGCTTGAGGATGTATACATGATACAACCTGAAGGTTTCACATCGGTTAATAAAACCAAAGTATGCAAGCTTCGACGATCCATATATGGACTAAAGCAAGCATCCAGGAGCTGGAACATCCGTTTTGATGAGACAATCAAAGAGTTTGATTTCTCACAAAATCCTGACGAACCTTATGAGTACAAGAAGGTTAGTGGGAGTGCAGTCGTATTCCTAGTGTTATATGTCGATGGCATATTACTTATAGGAAATGATATATCAGTCTTACAGTCAATTAAAATTTGGTTGTCCAAAACTTTCTCCATGAAAGACCTGGGAGAAGCAACCTATATCCTTGGGATTAGAATCTATAGAGATAGATCAAAATGGTTGCTTGGTCATTCACAGTCTACATATATAGACCGAGTGCTAGAAAGGTTTAGCATGTCGGAATCCAAGAAAGGTTACCTTCCCATCAGGCATGGGATCAACCTTTCAAAGTCTATGTGTCCGCGCACAGAAGACGAGAGGATTTGCATGAATAAGATTCCTTATGCATCCGTGATAGGATCTATCATGTATGCTATGTTATGTACTAGGCCCGATGTATCGTATGCTCTGAGCGTCACAAGCAGATACTAGTCTGATCCAGGAATGGATCATTGGGCGGCTGTCAAGACAATCCTCAAGTACTTATGAAACACTAAGGATGTGTTCCTAATATATAGAGAAGGTGATATGGTAATACGTGGGTATAGAGATGGCAATTTCCAGACAGATAAGGATGACTCCAAATCTCAGTCTGGATACATATTTATTTTGAATGGAGGCGCAATAAATTGGAAGAGTTCCAAGCAAGACACCGTAGCGGATTCTATCACGGAAGCGGAATATATTGCAGCTTCGGAAGCAGCAAAGGAAGCAGTCTGTATCAAGAAGTTTGTCTCAGAACTTGGTGTGGTTCCAACCATTGATGATGCAATACCGATTTACTGCGACAACAATGGAGCTATTGCACAAGCAAAGGAACCAAGGTCTCATCAGCGATCCAAACACGTGTTTCACCGCTATCATTTGATCAGAGAGATTATAAAGAGGAATGATATACAAATTGAGAAAATTCCCACTGAAAGGAATTTAGCGGATCCTTTAACTAAGGTCTTGCCTCAAAGCAAGTTTGAGGGTCATGTTAGAGCCTGTGGTATTGGATACCGTAGCGATTGGCATTTGGCCAAGTGGGAGTTTGTTAGTAATATGAGAGAAGTGTCCTAAGGCAATCGCCTTATGATTGTAATCATTTACTTTAATAAATGAATATTCACTATTTGAGTATACATGTTCGTGTATTTGATTGAGATCTTAAACTCATTTATTGAATGTCCGCAATACAATTCACAGCATGAGAGAATTTGTGATGAATTCACAACTAGTGATTATCTCTACATGTGCAATTGTGAAGTATTGAAATTGTCCCTAGTCGATGAATTGATAAACACGGACACTATCAATTCTGTTGAGACTAGCATGGATTATTCTCTAATCAGCTGATTCTCACTGGCTGGTGACATTGGGATATCCGGAGATAAACATGAATGCTAGTTAAGGGAACTAGTTCATTGGAGTGACTAGCTGTAAAACTTCATATGGTAATCTACATATAGATATGTCAATGAAGTTCTTACTGCAGCTTAAGTGCGATGTTCCTTTGACTTGCGGTGTTCAAGTCATCTTGGTCATGAAGACTTATACTTTGACATCTTAAGCAAGCATCTCCAAGGAGGTGTGGACCCAGGATGATTGGGTATAAGCCGAAGTGCCCGAAGATGTTTGAACAGCCTACAAAGGATTCACCACTCCTTGCGAGGAGATGTATACCCATGGCCTATCGTCGGATTGTTACTCGAAGCCTCTGGCCAGAGCATCACATGTTCCAAGTATGAATCTCTCAGAAACATGAGAGTAATTAGAATCCGTTGGACGAGAAAGACATTACCTGGGCTAGGTGTGACGTAGTCAGCCTAGTGGGGACTGACACACATAGACCGTGTCCTGAACCAAGTGGGTATAAGATAGTGAAGGGAATGAGGCACGACTCATTATAGTTGCTGAAGGGTTTCAAAATTATTTCTGAGGTCAACCGTTGATTTTTAGATTAATTGGGGGTCATGATGTACTACTAGGTGCCACTCATGATCGTTCTATAATTGGTTGATTATAGACGGCCAACATAAATCGAAAGCCTATTTAGTCACACGCACTACGAGTAATCTGAGAGATTTAAAATGAGTTAAAAATTGGATTTTCCGATCAAGAGAGATAAGTCGAATCTGAATTTTTCATAGACGCATCGGAAGCATAAAATAGCTAAGCCTTTTGAAGACTTATTGGACGAATTAAATGAATTTAATTCGTACGGTTTCGGCTTGGGTTTGGCCGGCCAAAGAGGATCCACGCCCTCTTTGTTTGGCCGGCCACAATAAGAGGGAAGAACCAAATTGTTTGGTTCAAATTTATAAAATAAACCGCGCGTGGTTTGTCTTATAAAATTATGGATAAAGAAATTTGTATAAAGAAATTTATATAAAAAAATTTATATAAAGAAATTTATATAAAGAGATTTATTTTTCATGGAAATTAAAATAAACCTTGGATTGGTTTATTTTATTTTGTAAAATCAATAATGGATTGATTTACCATGATAAAGAAATTTATATAAAGAAATTTCTTTCCATAATAAAAGGGGAGACATGGTTGTTTTTATTATAAATTAAGTTATAATAAAAACTTGGCATAACGGAATAATTCATAGAAAAATTTATAAGATAAATTTCTTATGAAAAATTTATTCCGTTAAAAGGAGACTTGGCGATAAAGAGGCTACTATATAAAGGTGCAAAGGCAAGGCTTGGAAATCAATTCAAGAGATCAAGGATTCTTGCCTAGCCTCTCTTCCTCTCCTTCTCTCCCTCTCCCTCCTCTAGTAGGCGCCGGCCCTAGAGGGCTCCCCTAGGGTTTCCGTGAACCACCTCCACCAAGAAGGTGCCGAAGAAGAAGAAGAAGCGGGTCACGACTCCTTCCTTCCTCCCGGAATCTTGATTCTATTTTTCGTTTGGTGGTTAGTTTTCTATCTCTCTCTCTTGATATTCTAGTCGTGCCTTTGGAGAATCTAGTAGTTCTTGTCGGCACGAAACTCGTGGCTTTACGAAGTCATCCCGAAGAGAACTCGACGTGGACGCGAATAGAGGCGGAGCTTCCAACGGACGCTACGGTTGGATCTCGTCCCTTTCTACGAGTTACGCGAGGTATTAAGTAAATTAGTTTACTTTCTGTAAAATTTTAAATGTATGATCATGTCTCCACAACATAAGGTTACATGCTAGATACGTGGTTAAAATAATTTGAGAAATTATTTATGCTAAATCTTCCGCTGCACGTAATTAAATTTTAAAATTACGAACCCATATCCATGTCAACATGCATCCGGTCCCAACAGGTGCCCGGGACGCTGGGGGCGCCCGGGTTGACTGGGTCACCTCTTATCCGTTTGGCTTCGCTGGCTTCTGCTTCGTTAGCTTAAACTGGGGGTGCCCGGAACGCTGGGGGCATCCAGGAGCATGGGGAGCACCCAGGAGCACGGGGGCGCCCCGCCCATAAGCTGCCGAAGTACTTCTTTTGCTTCATTTGTTTTGTATTCACCTTAGGGGCTCCCGAGACACTCCGGATGCCCTACTCAGCTACTGTCTCACTCCTTTGATGCTCTCTGAGTTGCAGACACTCGTTCCTTCGGTCTTGCATCCAGGGTTAGTCCAAAACAACATAAAGCAATAATATGTTAGTTTTATACAGCCTTAGCTGTCTTGGTTCTGACTTTGGGTCTCCCAAATGGAGCCCTTGGTCGAACTGACGCCTACTGTTCCCTCGACGGGGAACGCATCCTCACCTACTCCTCTCGGGAGAATTTACCTGATTCCAACCGGTTCCTCCTGTTGGACTTTCGCCCAGCAGTCCTTCGCTAGGTGCCTAGCTGTCCTTCGCCAGGTCTTCAGTACCAAGTCGTCCTTCGCCTGGTGCCTAGCAGTCCTTCGCTAGGTCTTTGTATCCTGGCATTCCTTCGCCAGGTGCCTAGCAGTCCTTCGCCAGGTGCCTAGCAGTCCTTCGCTAGGGCTTTGTATCTTGGCATTCCTTCGCCAGGTGCCTAGCAATCCTTCGCTAGGGCTTTGTATCCTAGCATTCCTTCGCCAGGTGCCTAGCAGTCCTTCGCTAGGACTTTTCCTGCACACTTGAGTAACATATTAGATAAACATTATACCTTAACTTTTGAACCCTTTTGTCATTATCAAAACATAGGTTCGACTTGGGTGCTTTCTGCACCAACAATCTCCCCCTTTTTTATTTATGGCAACTCTGGTTCAAAAAGTAAAGTTAATCAGAACAAGTAAACTAAATTTTGTTTCCTCCCCCTGGAAGGAATCTCCCCCTGAATTTTTCATTAGTTCGTGGTGTTTTGAAAATATATTCTAAGTCTAAAAATGGAATTAATTTTACATAGAATAATTTTCAACTTAAACTTTAAAGACATATTTTCCCAAATAATTTTGGTTGTGCACTTTTGGAAAATTTATAATTGTAAAAAATTTAAGTTTAAATACTTAGATGGTTTTTGAAAACTTAAGTTTAAGTATTACGAAGGATTTTGAAAACTTAAGTTTGAGTACTAAAGAAAATTTCGAAAGTGTAAGTTTTAAGTACTTACGAATATCTGAAAAAAAATTAGTTTTAAGTACTTAGTAACATTTGAAAACATAAGTACTTAGGGAAGATTGAAAAAAAATTTACGTTTTAAGTACTTTAGGAAAATTTGAAAACTTAAGTACTTAGGGAAGATTGAAAACTTAAGTACTTAGGGAAGATTGAAAACTTAAGTTTAAAGTACTAAGAAAGCTTTGAATACTTTTAAATACTTAGAAAACCTTAGTACTTTTGAAAAATGAATTAAGTACTTTTTGAATATAGAGTTTGAATTTTTGGATCTAGAGAAAAAATTTTAAACTCTCCTTTCCTATCTCTCCCCCTTTGCCATATATCAAAAACAAAGAAGTATAGCAGAAACAGGATAATTAAGTTGCATAAAAGAAAATAATAACTTGCATAATTCGCTGTACTGAATCAGTTCAGGATATGAATTAAACCAAATGTAACGACCCAGAAAATTCTCTTAATATTTACTTAAAATATTAAGCATGTCTAGATAATTTTCTAAGGAACCTAGAAATATTAAGGCGAACCTTGGCCTAGAAAATCCATGTTTTCTCATTTAAATTGGGAAAAAGGCCACTAATGGGCCTTATATGGGCTTTCTAGTACCATAATTTTTGGTGGATTTTAGGTGAAAATTAGTATAAATATAAAGGGATTTTAATAAGAAATATTATCATAATTATGGGGGAATTTTAAAAGATTTTCGGAATTTTAGGGAAATAAAAAGAAAAATAAAATAAAAATAAGCGACCAAGGATTGAACCTTGGACCTCTTGTACAACCATGTATGCACTAACCAACTCACCTAGCAAGGTAATGTTATGAGGGAATGAAGTGGATATTGGTTAAAGCATAGAAGAAGATGAAGGGTCATGGAGAGACTCTTCATTTACCTCCTTAATGGGCTATAAAAGGGGGGTTTTGGGAGTTACCTCTTCTTCCCATTACTTGCATTTTCGAAACTCCTCCTTCCCTCGTCCTAGACGAACACCCAAGGAAGGGTTTCCCCTTGGAAAAGCTCCACAAGAGGTCTTATCCCCAAGATCTAAGGGTTTTCCAAGGATACAAGGACAAGGAGGCAAGGACCCAAAGATTTTGCAATCTTCTTCTTCTCTCAAGGTTCAAAAAATCAAGAAACCGAAAGTAAGACTCCCTCACCTGTGGTATAATAGTTCCTTATGATTTCCATGATTTTTAGCATGATATATTGGTTGGTTTTTGGATTTGATGTTGAAAGGAAAGAAAATCAAGAATCCTAGGTTTATGGGTTTCGGCCACAAGGATTTTAAGGTCTATAATTATGCCAAAAATCAGTATAATGTTATTTAATGTTACCTTATGATGTTTAGAGGTTAAGTATAATTTTTGGGAATTTTTGGAGTACCCTAGGGCACCCTAGGGTTTCGGCCAACATGAAAGAAATAAAATCAACACCCTTGAAACCCTATGGGTTTTGGCCACCATGTTTTAGGGTCCATAATGATGCTAAAAATCTGTATAATGTTATTTAATGTTCCCTTATGATGTTTAGAGGTTAAGTATAATTTTTGGGAATTTTTGGAGTACCCTAGGACACCCTAGGGTTTCGGCCAACATGAAAGAAACAAAATCAACACCCTAGCAATCCTATGGGTTTCGGCCACAATGTTTTAAGGTCCATAATGATGCTAAAAATCTTTATAATGTTATTTAATGTTCCCTTATGATGTTTAGAGATTAAGAATAATTTTTGGGAATTTTTGGGGTACCCTAGGATACCCTAGGGTTTCGGCCAACAACAAGAACCCTTGTGTAGGGTTGGGTTTAAAACCTCAAGTGTTTGTTTTAGGTATTGTCATGATATAAGGGAGATGGAGGGTATTTATGTGAATGTTTCACATGGCCTAGAGACCCTATAGGTTTCGGCCAAGTACCCTAATGGGGTGGAAAGTTAGGACTCATTTCAAGTAAGGGCCCCAAATGGCCCTATGGGAAGGTATAGTTGGGGTATAACAATTGATTTGGGGATTTTAATGGAAATTTTACCATGCCCCATGGCCTTGAAGTTTCGGCCAAGATCAAGATTAGGGTTAAAGGATTAGGGTTGGCCTTAAGTACGGGATCAAATGGTTCCTATGGCCTAGTATGTATGTATGGGATGTTGGTTGGGATGTTATGTGAAGTTTCATGGACCTAGGGTTCCTTGGGGACTTTCGGCCAAGGACATAACCTAGGGCCAGGGTTGGGTTAAACCTACAAAGATGCTTGTGTATGGGTTACCAAGAGGTATGTTTAAGTAAGATGGAAGAATCTCTATGTTAACCAAACCCTTAGTTTGTATGTCATGAATTATATGTTAGGTCATGGATGTTTATGAATGATATGCCATGTTTATGAATGATATGTCATGTTTATGAATGATATGTCATGTTTATGAATGATATGTCATGTTTATGAATGATATGCCATGTTTAAGAATAATATGCATGTATGCCATGTCTTATGAATGATACGTATGTATGCCATGATTTATGAATGATATGTATGTATGACACGTCTTATGAATGATATGCCATGTTTTATGAATGATATGTATGTATGCCATGCTCTATGAATGATGTGTACATATGTCATGTCTAAGAATGAAAATGATGAATGAAGTTTAAGTATGATGAATGAATGAAAGATGATGCTTATGTCTTTAAGGCATAAATATGCTAAACGGCATGGTCGATGGTCGACGGTACGACGGTCGTGAGGACCAGTAAATGGGCCGGTAGACGGGTCGGGCCGTAACAAGTTATGCTATGTTAAAGATGCCATGAATGTCTTATGAATGATGAAGCATGTAAAGCATTTTTACTTTATGAATGGGCTTGTACCGGACCGAAGTATGGGTCCAAGGGATGGGCACCTTAAGAATGCCCCGGTTCTGGACTACCGACTATGCTGTCCACGGTTCTGGCACTACCGAAGCTGTGCAACAGGGATGGGCGCCTTAAGAACGCCTCGGTTCGGGGACTACCAACTATGCTGTCCTTACCCTAGTAGGTCGAGATTAGCTACCTCGTATTTACTTAGGGATGCGCGCATATGATGAATGAATGTGGTACAAGCCAGGGCCCAATGAATGTTATGATTATGTTTAAGAAATGAAAAGTATGATTTTAAACTAAGCATCCTTATGATATATATGCATTGCCCATGCATTCATTATGAAAAAGTATGTTTATGAAAAGTATGTGTATGAAATGTATGATTTTAAACTAAGCATTCTTATGATATATGCACTTGCTCATGCATCCATCTATGTTATACATTATGTTATGTAAAGTATGTTTATGAAAAGTATGATTATGAAAAGTATGTCTATGAAAAGTATGGTTATGCTAAGTTATGATGCCATGATTTTATGTTCATGCTAGTTTATAATGCCATGATTTTATTTATGTTCATGCTAATTTATAATGCCATGATTTTATTTATGTTCATGCTAGTTTATAATGCCATGATTTTATTTATGTTCATGCTAGTTTATAATGCCATGATTTTAATTATATTCATGCCAGTTTAAGATGCCATGATTTAATTAGGTTTATGATAAGTAGGATGCCATGATTTTATTTATGTCCATGCTAATTTATGAAGCCATGATTGGATTATGTTTGTGCTAAGTTAGGATACCATGATTTTATTTAGGTTCATGATAAGAATGTTTATGAAGTTATGTTTATTATGGTTATGCCTATGACAAGTATTATGCCATGCTGTGAATGTTTTAAGTTTATGGTTATGTCATGCTACGAATGTGATTGGGTTGATGATCATGCCATGTGCATATATGCTAAGTGATCATGAAGGCTTATGCTCTAAGCAAAGCACTAAGAATGTTAATGTTTTATGTGCATGTATGTTAAGTGATCATGAAGGATTATGTTCCAAGTAAAGCACTAAGTATGTTAATGTTCAAGATGCTCATGATTAAGTGATGAATGGTTTTAGTGAGTAGGAAAGAGTCTTACTAAGCCTGTGTGCTTATAGTCTTATTTTCCTTATACCGCAGATCATGCAAGGGGACCGTAAGGAAGCAACAGGAGGGCAATAAAGTATGTGTGTGATAGTGACATGGCCACGAGACCATATGCTTGCTCGTTTTATGATAGAACTTTACCTCTACTAGTATGTGCTTGAATGTGACTCTATGACATGATGCTATGTATGACATGATGCTAAGAATGACATGATGTTAAGAATGACATGATGCTAAGCATGACATGACATGATGTTAGGTATAAAGTTAATATGTCAAGCTCTCATGCAAGTGATGTTAGGCAAGGTAGTAAGTGCATGTAGGTGTAAGTTAAAGGTTTCCGCTGCATTATGATGTCTACATGCCCTAAGTATGTTAGCGTAACGCCGCTTTAGGAAAGAAAAAAAAAAGCGGGCGTTACACCAAATCAGTTTCAATTTTCTCTTTTAGGGTCCTGTCTAACCCAATTAGCTACTTACTAACTGCTATAAGCAGTAATTTTTGCTAGGGTTAGTCAAGTTAAGTGTTCTGTTCAAGTTAGATTTTCTAAACTTGACACTTAACTTGATTACTGTGTAAGTTGTATTTAGTGCCCCAATTTCTGCAGATGCACTGACTTAAAGCATCTTGAATTAAGGCAAAGGCCTAAGCATCTCAACCCATTCTAGGTTATCAATCAAAAGTATCCTAAGGTGTTTGTGAGATGCTGGCTTCTAAATCTATAGGTGCATGCAGTTCTAGGGTTAGAGCCTAGGCTAAGTCCATTTGCGAAAAAGCCCTAGTTTTGAAGGGGGTAGTTTTTTTTTAAAATAAAACTAAGTCAAAAAAAATTGTTTCTTTTTAAAACTTTTCAAAATTAAGTAAGAGCTGATTTTGAAAGCATTTTTAAAAACTACTTTAAAAACTAATTTTGAAATGAGTAAAGTAGTAAGAAAACCAAGAGTAGACTTAACCTACTCTACCAAGCATAATCCTAACTGCCTTCTTAGTGAGCTGAACTCAAACTCAGGTAGGGGTTTAGTAAATATGTCAGCTAAGTTGGATTTAGAGTCTACATGCTTAAGGACTATCTCACCCCTGGCTACATGATCTCTTACAAAATGGTGTTTAACTTCTATGTGTTTAGTTCTGGAATGTTGGATTGGGTTCTTAGTTATATTAATTGAGCTTATATTGTCAATGAATACCTGAGTTTGGGTGTAGTTGAGCTGGAAGTCCTTAAGAGTGTGCATCATCCATAAAAGTTGTGCTACACATTCTCCTAAGGCAACATATTCAACTTCAGTTGTGGATAGGGCTACACAGTATTATTTTCTGCTGCACCAACTTACTAGACTATTTCTTAACAGTTGGCAGCTTCTACTTGTGCTTTTTCTATCTAATTTACAACCAGTATAGTCAGAGTCCGAGTATTCTGACAAATCAAAGGTTGAGGTTCTAGGATACCAAATAACTATATTTAGGGTGCCCTTCACATATCTTAGTATTCTTTTTAAGGCTGCTAAGTGCGTTTCCTTAGCACAGGTTTGGTATCTAGCGCACATTCCTACAGCAAAAAGAATATCAGGTCTGCTGGCTGTAAGGTACAGTAGACTTCCTATCATACTTCTATAGAGTTAAAGGTCTACTGGTTTACCATCAGGGTCACTATCTATTTTTACATTAGTGGTCATGGGGGTACTTATGCTTTTAAAGTTATCTATTTTAAATTTCTTTATTAATTCTTTAGCATATTTGGATTGATGGACATAGTTTTCATCTCTAGTTTGTTTGATTTGTAACCCTAGGAAAAAGTTAAGCTCATCAACTAAGCTCATTTCAAATTCAATTTCCATTATTTTAACAAATTCTTTTAGAAAGTTTGAGTTGGTGGACCCAAAGATTATATCATCTATGTAGATTTGGGCAATAAATATATCTTTTCCTAAGGTCTTAATAAATAGGGTTGAGTCAATTTGACCTTGTTTAAATTCTTTAGAAATTAAGTAAGTTGATAAGCGTTCATACCAGGCCCTAGGTGCTTGTTTTAGTCCATATAGTGCTTTAGTAAGTTTGTAAACGTGGTCAGGTCTTTCTAAGTCCTCAAACCCAGGGGGTTGTCCTACATAAACTTCTTCTTTAATGAATCCATTTAGAAATGCTGACTTTACATCCATTTGGTATAGCTTAAATCCTTTATGGGATGCAAAGGCTAATAACATCCTAATGGACTCAAGTCTAGCTACTGGGGCATATGTTTCATCGTAATCTAACCCTTCTACTTGGCTGAATCCCTTTGCTACTAAGCGGGCTTTGTTTCTGACTATTTCTCCTTGATCATTTAGCTTATTCCTAAAAACCCACTTAGTGTCAATGATGGATTTGCCTTCAGGTTTAGGTACTAGTTCCCAGACTTGGTTCCTTTCAAATTGGGTTAATTCTTCCTGCATAGCTATGATCCAATCAGGATCAGGTAGGGCTTAATCTATAGTCTTAGGTTCTATTTTTGAAATCATTGCTATTTGACTAAGGTTTCTATAGGAAGATCTAGTCTTGACTCCTAGAGTTGGATCACCCATAATTTGATTTGTTGGGTGACTAAGTCTGGTTCTTAGTTTTTCTAGAACTTGGTTCAGCCTCAGGTCCGACTGGTCGGTTTGGTTCACTATTTGATTCAACTCTTTAAGCTGGTTCAATTATTGGTTCATTTGACTCACTAGTTGGTTCAATAGTTAGTTCATTTATGGGTTCAATTAAGGATTCACCAACTTATTGATTATCTTCTTGATCAGTGTTTGATGAAGTTAAATTTGGATTTGAGTTAATTTCTTCATCAAGGTTGGTTGTTTTTTCGATTTTCTTGGTTTGGTTGTTGTAAACCCTATAGGCTCTACTTGTTGTTGAATATCCTAGGAAGATGCCTGGGGTTGACTTAGACTGGAATTTTCCTAAGTAGTCTTTGGTGTTTAGGATATGGACTTTGCATCCAAAGACCTTTAGGTAGTGTAGATTTGGAAGTCTATGGTAATATAGTTCATAGGGTGTTTTGTTGTGTCGCTTGTTAATCAGGACCCTATTTTGAATGTAGCAAGCTGTGCTAATTGCTTCTGCCCAATATTGGTTGGCTAGATTGAATTCGTTGAGCATAGCCCTAATGGCTTCCTGTAGTGTTCTATTTCTCCTTTCGACTATCCCATTTTGTTGGGGGGATTCTAGGACATGAAAAATCATGTATATACCCATTTACCTTATAGAATTCCTCGAATCATTGATTTTCAAACTCTCCCTCGTGGTCACTTCTAAGTCTTTTGATTTTAGTATCGTTTTGATTTTCAATTAACTTACAGAATTCATTAAATAGGTTTAGGGTTTCATCTTTGGTTTTTAGAAACCTAACCCAGGTAAACCTAGAGTAATCATCAACTATTACTAAGCAGTATTGGTTCCCGCTTAGTGACTTGGCTCCATGTGAATCAAATAGGTCAAGGTGCAAGAGCTCAAGTGTGGTTTGAGTTAGATCAGATTGAATTAGTTTGTGATTAGACATGGTTTGTTTGCCTTGATTACATGATTCACATATTAAGCCTTCATGATTTTTAATTTTGGGAATACCTTTAATTAGGCCAAGTTGGGTGACTTTTGAAATAATTCTTAGGTTAGTGTGACCTAGTCTCCTATGACAGAGGTTTGACTGTTCTAACTGAGTTAACATGCATTTGGGTACTAGGGGAAGGTTTATAGTGTAAACATTATTTTTCCTAGTGCCCTTAAGCATGATTTCTGAGTCTTGTACATTTCTAATCAGGCAGTTAGAATTGTTGAAGGTGACTATATAACCAGAATCACATAACTGACTTATGCTAAGCAAGTTAAAATTGAAGTTTTCAACCAAAAGAACTTTCTTAATAACAAAGTCAGATTTAAGTTCAATATTACCTGACCCAATTACTTTGAGTGTAGCATTGTTGCCAAATGCCACTGAGCCTAGGTTCTTAAACTTGAGTTTGGTGAATTTCAATTTATCTCCAGTCATGTGTCTGGAGCAACCGCTATCCAACATCCATTGGTCCAAATCTTTATGTTCCTACACATAAAGAGTTTTGTTGATTTGGATCCAATTAGAGTCAGGAATAGCTTAAATTGATTTTCACTGCCTAATCTATCTCACCCAAATCTAGGGTTTTCAATCACGTTAGCCTTATAGGTTTTGTAAGACAGGTTTTCATAAAAGAATTTTTGAGAAAAACATGATTTATTTTGAAAACTTAATTAATTTTTAAAACAATTGAATTTATTTTGAAAAGAATGTTTAAATCTACAACTAACTGAAAATTTATGTTAGATTTGATTTTAACAGAGACTAGTTTGAGTTTGAATTTCAAAGATTGGCTTCCAGGTCTTGGCGAGGCACTAGGCCTTCTTTGGCCGTAGCCTTATTGGATCATCAACCCTTTCCTTGACAAAGCCTTTCAGTGAAATTTCATTTTCAAAATTAATCTTTGAAAAATTCTGATCTAACTTGTTTGGGTCTTGGATCGGTAGCTTTGGCTAGTTTCACCAGTCTAAAGAGACCAAGTAGAGAATACTTGACCTTTTTAGAATTAGTTTCCCTAACATACTATCATCTTGTTGGGACCGGGTGCATGTTGACAAGGATACGGGTTCGTAAAATTTTAAATTTTTACGTGCAGCGGAAGAATTAGCATAAAATAATTTTCTAAATTATTTTAACCACGTATCTAGCATGCAACCTTATGATGTGTGGACATAATCATAAATTAAAACTTTGCGGAAAAGTAAAATTAATTTACTTAGTACCTCGCGTAACTCGAAGTAAGGGACGAGATCCAACCGTAGCGTCCCTTGGAAGCTCCGCCTCTATTCGCGTCCACGCCGAGTTCTCTTCGGGATGACTTCGCAAAGTCACGAGTTTTGTGTCGACGAGAACTACTAGATTCTCTAAAGGCACAACTAGAAGATCAAGAGAGAAAATAGGAAACTAACCAACAAGTTAACGGAATCAAAATTTTGAGAAGGAAGGAGATGTGATCCGCTTCTTCTTCTTCTTGGTTGGCTTCTCCTTCGTGTTGATAGCTCACGGCAACCTCTTGGAATGAATGGAGCGCCGGCCCTAGCTCTCAAGGAAGGGCGCCGGCCCTAGGATGCCCAAGGGGGCGCCGGCCCTAGGTGGGAAGGAGAAAGGAAGGGAAGAGAATAAGAGAGAGAGGGAGAGAGTTAATCTCTTGAAGGCTCTATATCGATTGGAATTCAAGGCTTGCCATTGGTTCCTTTATATAGTGGCTTCTCCCTTACCATGTCTCTCTTTTAACGGAATTAACGGAATTAGTTATCATAAGAAATTTATCTTATAAAGTTTCTTATGACTTATTCCGTTAAGCCTAGTTTTATTATAACTAACTTTATAATAAAACAAATTCTCCTCTCCTTTAATTATGGAATAAATTATATAAGAAATTTATAAATTTTCTTATTATGGAAAAATCAATTCATAATTGATTTTATAAAATTAAAATAAACCAATTCATGGATTATTTTAACTTCCATAAAAGGAATAAATTTCTATAAATTTATTTATATAAATTTCTTTATACAAATTTATTTATCCATAATTTATAAAACAAATCACGCTAGATTTATTTTATTAATTAAACCAATTAAATTGGTTTATCCCCTTATTAATGGCCGGCCACTACAAAGGGGTTTGGCACCCTCTTTGGCCGGCTAAACCGAGCCGAACCGATCGCGAATTAAACTCATTTAATTCGCCCAATAAGTCTTCAAAAAACATAGCCATTTTTAGCTTCCAATGCGCCTCTGATAAATTCAGATTCGACTTATTTCTCTTGATTGGAAAATCTAATTTTCAACTCGTTTTAAATCCCTCGGATTACTCGTAGTGCGTGTGACTAAATAGGCTTTCGATTTATGTTGGCCGTCTATAATCAACTAATTATAGAACGATCATGAGTGGCACCTAGTAGTACATCATGACCCCCAATTAATTGAAAGATCAACGGTTGACCTCAGAAAGAATTCCGAAACCCTTCAGCAACTCTAATGAATCGTGCCTCATTCCCTTCACCATCTTATACCCACATGGTTCAGGACATGGTCTGTTTGTGTCAGTCCCCACTAGACTGACTACGTCACACCTAGCCCAAGTAATGCCTTTCTCGTCCTTTGGATTTCTAATTACTCTCATGTATTTTAGAGACTCGCACTCTAAACATGATATGCTTTGGCCAGAGGCTTTGAGTAACAATCCGACGATAGGCCTGGGTATACATCTCCTCGCAAGGAGTGGTGAATCCTTTGTAGGCTGTTCAAACATCTTCGGGCACTTCGGCTTATACCCAATCATCCTGGGTCCACACCTCCTTGGAGATGCTTGCTTAAGATGTTAAAGTATAAGTCTCCATGACCAAGATGACTTGAGCACCGCAAGTCAAAGGAACATCGCACTTAAGCCGCAGTAAGAACTTCATTGACATATCTATATAGATAACCATATGAAGTCTTACAGCTAGTCACTCCAATGAACTAGTTCCCTTAACTAGCATCCATGTTTATCTCCGGACATCCCAATGTCACCAACCAGTGAGAATCAGCTGATTAGAGAATAACCCATGCTAGTTTCAACAGAATTGATAGTGTCCGTATTTATCAATTCATCGACTAGGGATATTTTCAATACTTCACATTTGCACATTTAGAGATAATCACTAGTTGTGATCCCATCACAAATTCTCTTATGCTGTGAGTTGTATTGCGGACATTCAGTAGATGAGTTTAAGATCCCAATCAAATACAAACATGTATACTCAAATAGTGAATTATCATTTATTAAAATAAATGTTTACAATCATAAGGCGATTGCCTTAGGACACTTCTCTCATATTACTAACACATCTCACCTCCACCCAATACTATGTTGTCAAATTTCAGTTAAGTTGGTTCAGTCCTTAAACTAACCATTCCTAAATCTAAACATGATAAATTGCAGAAATTAAGTAAACAATCAATCATGCAAATTGCAAGCAAGAATTGAATTTTATCTAACAATAAATATTGTTTTCAATTTGGCTCCCCTGGACTAAAGCCACGATAATGGTCTGGCAAGATGTGACTCTTATACTTGGGGATCCAATATTGATTTGATCCAGTATGTTTGTTCAGGCATAGTTTGGGTACCCATGCCTGAACTTTAGGTGTGGACTGGTTCAGTACATCAAAGTAGGATCATTGTCTAGATTTGGTTCTATAACCTAGTCCGGATCGATTTAGAACCGACTTCTGTTTTCCAAGAATCATGTTAAGACCCTTGGAACCAGAAGTGAATCTTCTAAAGCCGCTCTAAGATCCTTAACCTGAGTTTTCAGGGAGGAGTTCTCTTTCTCAAGTGTTTCAACTTGAGTAGAGGTTCCTTCTTGAACCTTCTCAGTTAAGGGTCTAGAGTCAGCTCCCTCTTTCAGAAGTTTTACTTCCTATCGGAGGGATTCGACTCGGAGTTTAGCTTTCGCCAAATCTCGAGAAAGATAAGAAATTAACTCATTTAACTGACTTCTAGTAAAACCACTTACCTTGATTTCGCCGTCCTCTGAAAATGTCAGTCTGTCGTCGTCCTGTTCTGATTCTGATTCGGTCTCGACTTTTTCTGAGGCGGTTAGTGCGAGTAGGTTTGACTGTGGGACCACTTCTTCTTCAGAGGAGGAGGACTCGTCCCACGTTGCCTGAAGTGCCTTTTTCCTTCTATTATTTTTGGTATCCTTTAGGTTCGGACACTCCGTCTTGTAGTGACCCTTCTTCTTGCACTCGTAGCAGGTCACGTTGGGCTTGTTCTTTTCATTTGCGGGTTCAGCTGGTTCGTCCTTTCTTCTGCTGGCTTTCCGTCTGTTGGTTTGGTTCTTCAATTCCTTGTAGTAATTTCGGGCCAGTCAGACCAGCTTTGGTCGATCTCCTTCCTCGTCTTCTGAGTCTGAGTCTGAGTTAGACTCGGGTTCAGGTTGGGGCTTCTTCTTGGTTGCCCTTCCAGTTTTACCTACAACAAAGGCAATACCTTTCTCGGCCAGATTGCAGTTAGTATGTTCATGTAATTCTAATTCAGAGAACAATTCATCTAATTTAATTTTTGAAAGGTCCCTTGAAACCTTGTATGCATCTACCATAGATGCCCACAAGATGTTTCTCGGGAAAGCATTTAAAGCGTACCTTATTAGGTCACGGTTTTCTACCTTATACCGATGGTGTATAGTCCGTTCATTAATTCCTGAATTCGCGCGTGGAGTTGAGCTGCTGTTTCGTTGTCATTCATCTTGATCGTGTACAGCTTGTTCAGGAGGAGATCTCTCTTGCTAATCCGAGTGTCTGAAGTTCCTTCGTGCAGCTCGATCAGTTTCCCCCACAGCTCCTTGGCACTGTTGAATGAACCCACCCGATTCAGTTCCTCTTTTGTTAAGCCGCATTGGAGAGTCTGGGTCGCCTTTGCATCAGCTTCAATCTTCCATTTCAAATCGGTGTCCCACTCTGTGTAGGTTTGAGGTACTCCTTCAGTATTTTTTGGAATCTCCAGTCCGGACTGGATGATTATCCACATGTCCACCTGAGTTTTCAGGTGGACCTCCATTCTGCTCTTCCAGTAGGAGAAGTCCTCCCCACTGAAGAGAGGTGGTCTTGCAGTGCTGAAGCCTTCTTGCATGGCCATTTTATCTGAAATGTAAACTTAAACGAAAAAAGGAATATCCCAAGACTTGGTCTTGGATTAGTAGTGCGGGATAAAGAGAAAAACTATTTGCCGAGGGGTGTTGCACCAACCTCGATTAACGAGAAGAAATTCGAACGAAGAAAAAAAATATTAAAAAGAAATTTCGTAAAAATCCGAAAAATCTCAAATTGGTGGTTGCACCAAATTTGAGCTTCCCCGATCTGATACCACTTGTTGGATCGAGAGAAATAATAGAGGGGGGGTGAATATCGTAAAACGTTCGGATTAAGAAATAGAGAATGCACAGCGGAAATTAACATAAACACATGCAAACACCAAGTTTTTTACTTGGTTCGGAGTCGCGGTCGGCTCCTACTCCAAGGCCCACGGTCGTTGACCGTTTGCTGCGGGCAATTATATATGTGCGCAAAAATAGTTTACAAGATGTATTACAAGACTAGTGCAGTAAACTTAAAAGAAACTCTTCGTTACCGACGTCCGTTGTAGATTGTATTTTCGAAGCAGAGGGACGTCGTCGGCGCTTGTATCTCGAGTCGGGAGGTTTCCGGAGCAGAGCGTGAGCGTAGAAGAGCGTGAATGCGTTGGAAGAATTGATTGTTTCGAAGCCTTGGGTCGAGGGCCTTTTTATAGCCCCTGGGGGCGCCCGGAACGTCGGGGGCGCCCCCCCCCCCCCCACGTGTCAGCTGATCCGAGTTCCTCTCGGTCAGCTCTGATCCCTTCAATCTCGGGATCAGGCTTTGACGGGGGCGCCCGGGACGCTGGGGGCGCCCGAGTTGACTGGGTCACCTCTTATCCGTTTGGCTTCGCTGGCTTCTGCTTCATTAGCTTAAACTGGGGGCGCCCGGGACGCTGGGGGCGCCCGGGACGCTGGGGGCGCCGGGGAGCACGGGGGCGCCCCACCCATAAGCTGCCGAAGTACTTCTTTCGCTTCATCTGTTTTGTATTCACCTTGGGGGCGCCCGGGACACTCCAAGCGCCCTACTCAGCTACTGCCTCACTCCTTTGAGGCTCTCTGAGCTGCAGACACTCGTTCCTTCGGTCCTGCATCCAGGGTTAGTCCAAAACAACATAAAGCAATAATATGTTAGTTTTATACAGCCTTAGCTGTCTTAGTTCTGACTTTGGGTCTCCCAAATGGAGCCCTAGGTCGAACCGACGCCTACTGTTCCCTCGACGAGGAACGCGTCCTCACCTACTCCTCTCGGGAGAATTTACCTGATGCCAACCGGCTCATCCGGTTGGACTTTCGCTAGGTGCCTAGCTGTCCTTCGCCAGGTCTTCAGTACCAAGCCGTCCTTCGCCTGGTGCCTAGCAGTCCTTCGCTAGGTCTTTGTATCCTGGCATTCCTTCGCCAGGTGCCTAGCAGTCCCTCGGTAGGGCTTTGTATCCTGGCATTCCTTCGCCAGGTGCCTAACAGTCCTTCGCTAGGGCGTTGTATCCTAGCATTCCTTCGCCAGGTGCCTAGCAGTCCTTCGCTAGGACTTTTCCTGCACACTTGAGTAACATATTAGATAAACATTATACCTTAACTTTTGAACCGTTTTGCCATTATCAAAATACAGATTCGACTTGGGTGATTTCTACACCAACAACTATGTCTCATGATTTGGT
>JAGFNQ010001086.1:378966-479062 GCA_024364735.1 Boesenbergia rotunda
TTTGAAAAATAAGTTTAAAATACTTAGAGGGTTTTTTGAAAAAATTTTAGTTTTTAAGACTTGGAAGATTGAAATTAAGTTTAGGGAAGTTTGAAAACTTAAGTTTAAAGTACTTAAGAGCTTGAAAACTTTTAAATACTTAGAAAACCTTAGTACTTTTGAAACTTTTAAATACTTAGAAAACCTTAGTACTTTTGAAAAATGAATTAAGTACTTTTTGAATATAGAGTTTGAAATTTTTGGGATTTAGAGAAAAAATTTTAAAACTCTCCTTTCCTATCTCTCCCCCTTTGCCATATAATCAAAAACAAAGAAGTATAGCAGAAACAGGATAATTAAATTGCATAAAAGAAAATAATAACTTGCATAATTCGCTGTACTGAATCAGTTCAGGATATGAATTAAACCAAATCAGTTTCAATTTTCTCTTTTAGGGTCCTGTCTAACTCAATTAGCTACTTACTAACTGCTATAAGCAGTAATTTTCGCTAGGGTTAGTCAAGTGTTCTGTTCAAGTTAGATTTTCTAAACTTGACACTTAACTTGATTACTGTGTAAGTTGTATTTAGTGCCCCAATTACTGCAGATGCACTGACTTAAAGCATCTTGAATTAAGGCAAAGACTTAAGCATCTCAACCCATTCTAGGTTATCAATCAAAAGTACCCTAAGGTGCTTGTGAGATGTTGGCTTCTAAATCTATAGGTGCATGCAGTTCTATGGTTAGGGCCTAGGCTAAGTCCATTTGCCGAAAAAACCCTAGTTTTGAAGGGGGTAGTTTTTTAAAATAAAACTAAGTCAAAAAAAATTTATTTTTAAAAACTTTTCAAAACTAAGTAAAAGTTGATTTTGAAAACATTTTTGAAATCTATTTTAAAAGTTGATTTTGAAATGAGTAAAGTAGTAAGAAAATCAAGAGTAGACTTAACCTATTCTACCAAGCATAATCCTAACTGCCTTCTTAGTGAGCTGAACTCAGACTCAGGTAGGGGTTTGGTGAATATATCAGCTAAGTTAGATTTAGAGTCTACATGCTTAAGGACTATCTCACCCCTGGTTACATGATCTCTTACAAAGTGGTGTTTAACTTCTATGTGTTTAGTTCTGGAATGTTGGATTGGGTTCTTAGTTAGATTAATTGAGCTTATATTGTCAATGAATACCTGAGTTTGGGTGTAGTTGAGCTGGAAGTCCTTAAGAGTGTGCATCATCCATAAAAGTTGTGCTACACATTCTCCTAAGGCAACATATTCAGCTTCAGTTGTGGATAGAGCTACACAGTGTTATTTTTCTGCTGCACCAACTTACTAGACTATGTCCTAACAGTTGGCAGCTTCCACTTGTGCTCTTTCTATCTAATTTGCAACCAGCATAGTCAGAATCCGAGTATCCTGACAAATCAAAGGTTGAGGTTCTAGGATACCAAATCCCTACATTTAGGGTGCCCTTTACATATCTTAGTATTCTTTTTAGGGCTGCTAAGTGCGTTTCCTTAGCACAGGTTTGGTATCTAGCGCACATCCCTACAGCAAAAAGAATGTCAGGTCTGCTGGCTGTAAGGTACAGTAGACTTCCTATCATACTTCTATAGAGTTTAAGGTCTACTGGTTTACCATCAGGGTCACTATCTATTTTTATATTAGTGGTCATGGGGGTACTTATGCTCTTAGAGTTATCCATTTTAAATTTCTTTATTAGCTCCTTAGCGTATTTGGATTGATGGACATAGTTTCCATCCCTAGTTTGTTTAATTTGTAATCCTAGGAAAAAGTTAAGCTCACCAACTAAGCTCATTTCAAATTCATTTTCCATTATTTTTACAAATTCTTTTAGAAAGTTCGAGTTAGTGGACCCAAAGATTATATCATCTACGTAGATTTGGGCAATAAATATATCTTTTCCTAAGGTCTTAATAAATAGGGTTGAGTCAATTTGACCTTGTTTAAATTCTTTAGAAATTAAGTAAGTTGATAAGCGTTCATACCAGGCCCTAGGTGCTTGTTTTAGTCCATATAGTGCTTTAGTGAGTTTGTAAACGTGGTCAGGTCTTTCTAAGTCCTCAAACCCAGGGGGTTGTCATACATAAACTTCTTCTTTAATGAATCCATTTAGAAAGGCTGACTTTACATCCATTTGGTATAGCTTAAATCCTTTATGGGATGCAAAGGCTAATAACATCCTAATGAACTCAAGTCTAGCTACTGGGGCATATGTTTTGTCGTAATCTAATCCTTCTACTTGGCTGAATCCCTTCGCTACTAAGCGGGCTTTGTTTCTGACTATTTCTCCTTGATCATTTAGCTTGTTCCTAAAGACCCACTTAGTGTCAATGATGGATTTGCCTTCAGGTTTAGGTACTAGTTCCCAGACTTGGTTCCTCTCAAATTGGGTTAATTCTTCTTGCATAGTTATGATCCAATCAGGATTAGGTATGGCCTCATCTATAGTCTTAGGTTCTATTTTTGAAATCATTGCTATTTGACTAAGGTTTCTATAGGAGGATCTAGTCCTGACTCCTAGAGTTGGATCACCCACAATTTGATCGGTTGGGTGACTGAGTCTAGGTTTCTTGGTTTTTCTAGAACTTGGTTCAGCCTCAGGTCCGGCTGGTCGGTTTGGTTCACTATTTGATTCAACTCTTTGAGCTGGTTCGATTATTGGTTCAATAATTGGTTCATTTGACTCACTAGTTGGTTCAATAGTTAGTTCGTTTATGGGTTCAATTAAGGATTCACCAACTTGTTGATTATCTTCTTGATCGGTGTTTGATGAAGTTGGATTTGGATTTGAGTTAATTTCTTCATCGAATATTAGGTTGGTTGTTTCTTCGATTTTCTTGGTTTGGTTGTTGTAAACCCTATAGGCTCTACTTGTTGTTGAATATCCTAGGAAGATGCCTGGGTTGACTTAGACTGGAATTTTCCTAAGTAGTCTTTGGTGTTTAGGATATGGACTTTGCCTCCAAAGACCCTTAGGTAGTGTAGATTTGGAAGTCTATGGTAATATAGTTCATAGGGTGTTTTGTTGTGTCGTTTGTTAATCAGGACCCTATTTTGGATGTAGCAAGCCGTACTAATCGCTTCTGCCCAATATTGGTTGGCTAAGTTAAATTCATTGAGCATAGCCCTAGCGGCTTCCTGTAGAGTTCTATTTTTTCTTTCGACTATCCCATTCTGTTGGGGGGTTCTAGGACACGAAAATTCATGTATGTATCCATTTACCTTACAGAATTCCTTGAACCGTTGATTTTCAAATTCTCCCCCGTGGTCACTCCTAAGTCTTTTGATTTTAGTATCGTTTTGATTTTCAATTAACTTACAGAATTCATTAAATAGGTTTAGGGTTTCATCTTTGGTCTTTAGAAACCTAACCCAGGTAAACCTTGAGTAATCATCAACTATTACTAAGCAGTACCGGTTTCCGCTTAGTGACTTGGCTCCGTGTGAATCAAATAGGTCAAGGTGCAGGAGCTCAAGAGTGGTTTGAGTTAGATCAGATTGAATTAGTTTGTGATTAGATCTGGTTTGTTTACCTTGATTGCATGATTCACATATTAAGTTTTCATGGTTTTTAATTTTGGGAATACCTTTAATTAGGCCAAGTTGGGTGATTTTTGAAATAATTCTTAGGTTAGTGTGACCTAGTCTCCTATGCCAGAGGTTTGATTGTTCTAACTGAGTTAACATGCATTTAGGTACAAGGGGAAGGTTTATAGTGTAAATATTATTTTTCCTAGTGCCCTTAAGCATGATTTCTGAGTCTTGTAGGTTTCTAATCAAGCAGTTAGAATTGTTAAAGGTGACTATATAACCAGAATCACATAACTGACTTATGCTAAGCAAGTTAAAATTGAAGTTTTCAACCAAAAGAACTTTCTTAATAACAAAGTCAGATTTAAGTTCAATATTACCTGACCCAATTACCTTGAGTGTAGCATTGTTGCCAAATGCCACTGAGCCTAAGTTCTTGAACTTGAGTTTGGTGAATTTCAATTTATCTCCAGTCATGTGTCTGAAGCAACCGCTATCCAACATCCATTGGTCCAAATCTTTATGTTCCTACATATAAAGAGTTTTGTTGATTTGGATCCAATTAGAGTCAGGAATAGCTTAAATTGATTTTCACTGCCTAGTCTGTCTCACCCAAATCTAGGGTTTTCAATCACGTTAGCCTTATAGGTTTGGTGAGACAGGTTTTGATAAAGGAATTTTTAAAAAAAACATGATTTATTTTGAAAAACTTAATTAATTTTGAAAATAATTGAATTTATTTTAAAAAGAATGTTTAAATCTACAACTAACTGAAAATTTGTGTTAGATTCGAATTTAACAGAGACTAGTTTGAATTTGAATTTCAAAGATTGGCTTCCAGGTCTTAGCGAGGCAGTAGGCCTTCTTTGGTCGTAGCCTTATTGGATCATCAACCCTTTCCTTGACAAAGCCTTTCAGTGAAATTTCATTTTCAAAATTAATCTTTGAAAAATTCTAGTCTAACTAGTTTGGGTCTTGGATCGGTAGCTTCGGCTAGTTTCACCAGTTTAAAGAAACCAAGTAGAGAATACTTGATCTTATTAGAATTGGTTTTCCTAACGTACTATCATCTCACCGCCACCCAATACTATGTTGTTTAAATTTCAGTTAAGTTGGTTCAGTCCTTAAACTAACCATTCCTAAATCTAAACATGATAAATTGCAGGAATAAAGTAAACAATCAAACAAGCCAATTGCAATCAAGAATTGAATTTTATCTAACAATAAATATTGTTTTCAATTTGGCTCCCCCTGGACTAATGCCACGATAATGGTCTGGCAAGATGTGAATCTTGTCCTTGGGGATCCAGTATTGATTTAATCCAGTTTGTTTGTTCAGGCATAGTTTGGGTATCCATGCCTGAACTTTAGGTCTGGACTGGTTCAGTACAGCAAAGTAGGATCTTTATCTAGATTTGGTTCTATAACCTAGTCCGGATCGATTTAGAACCGACTTCTGTTTTCCAAGGATCATGTCAAGACCCTTGGAACCAGAAGTGAATCGTTCTAAAGCTGCTCTAAGGTTCTTAACCTGAGTTTTCAGGGAGGAGTTCTCTTTCTCAAGTTTTCCAACTTGAGTAGAGGTTCCTTCTTGAACCTTCTCAGTTAAGGGTCTAGAGTCAGCTCCCTCTTTTAGGAATTTTACTTCCTGTCGGAGGGATTCGACTCAGAGTTTAGCTTTCGCCAAATCTCGAGAAAGATAAGAAATTAACTCATTTAACTGACTTCTAGTAAAACCACTTACCTTGATTTCGTCGTTCTGTTCTGATTCTGATTCGGTCTCGACTTTTTCTGAGGCGGTTAGTGCGAGTAGGTTCGACTGTGGGACCTCTTCTTCGGAGGAGGAGGAGGACTCGTCCCACGTTGCCTGAAGTGTCTTTTTCCTTCTATTCTTCTTGGTCTCCTTTAGGTTCGGGCACTCCGTCTTGTAGTGACCCTTCTTCTTGCACTCGTAGCAGGTCACGTTGGGCTTGTTCTTTTCATTTGCAGGTTCAGATGGTTTGTCCTTTCTTCTGCTGGCTTTCCGTCTGTTGGTTTGGTTCTTCAATTCCTTGTAGTAGTTTCGAGCCAGTCGGACCAGCTTTGGTCGATTTCCTTCTTCGTCTTCTGAGTCTGAGTCTGAGTTAGACTCGGGTTCAGGTTGAGGCTTCTTCTTGGTTGTCCTTCCAGTTTTATCTACAACAAAGGCAATACCTTTCTCGGCCAGATTGCAGTTAGTCTGTTCATGTAATTCTAATTCAGAGAACAATTCATCTAATTTAATTTTTGAAAGGTCCCTTGAAACCTTGTATGCATCTACCATGGATGCCCACAAGGTGTTTCTCGGGAAAGCATTTAAAGCGTACCTTATTAGGTCACGGTTTTCTACCTTGTGACCGATGGTGTGTAGTCCGTTCATCAATTCCTGAATTCGGACGTGGAGTTGAGCTGTTGTTTCGTTGTCGTTCATCTTGATCGTGTACATCTTGTTCAGGAGGAGATCTCTCTTGCTGATCCAAGTGTCTGAAGTTCCTTCGTGCAGCTCGATCAGTTTCCCCCACAGTTCCTTGGCACTGTTGAATGGACCCACCCGGTTCAGCTCCTCTTTTGTTAAGCCGCATTGGAGGGTCTGGGTCGCCTTTGCATCAGCTTCAATCTTCCGTTTCAGAGCGGTGTCCCACTCTGTGTAGGTTTGAGGTACTCCTTCAGCATTTTTTAGAATCTCCAGTCTGGACTGGATGATTATCCACATGTCCACCTGAGTTTTCAGGTGGACCTCCATTCTGCTCTTTCAGTAGGAGAAGTCCTCCCCACTGAAGAGAGGTGGTATTGCAGTGCTGAAGCATTCTTGCATGGTCATTTTATCTGAAAAACTTAAATGGAAAAAGGAATATCCCAAGACTTGGTCTTGGATTAGTAGTGCGGGATAAAGAGAAAAAATATTTGCCGAGGGGTGTTGCACCAACCTCGATTAACGAGAAGAAATTCGAATGAGAAAAAAAAATATTAAAAAGAAATTTCGTAAAAATCCGAAAAATTCTCAAATTGGTGGTTGCACCAAATTTGAGCTTCCCCGCTCTGATACCACTTGTTGGATCGAGAGAAACGATAGAGGGGGGTGAATATCGTAAAACGTTCGGATTAAGAAATAGAGAATGCACAGCAGAAATTAACACAAACACACGCAAACACCAAGTTTTTTACTTGGTTCGGAGTCGCGGTCGGCTCCTACTCCAAGGCCCACGGTCGTTGACCGTTTTCTGCGGGCAATTCTATATGCGCAAAAAGTTTACAGGTATAGATTACAAGATTAGTACAGTAAACTAAAAGAAAGCCGCTCTTAATTACCGACGTTCGGAGTAGATCGTATTTTTGAAGCAGAGGGACGTCGTCGGCGCTTGTATCTCGAGTTGGGAGGTTTCCGGAGCAGAGCGTGAGCATAGAAGAGCGTGAATGCGTTGGAAGAATTGATTGCTGAAGCCTTGGGGTCGAGGGCCTTTTTATAGCCTGGGGGGGGGCGCCCGGAACGTCGGGGCGCCCCACCCCACGTGTCAGCTGATCCGAGTTCCTCTCGGACAGCTCTGATCCCTTCAATCTCGGGATCAGGCTTTGACGGGGGCGCCCAGGACGCTGGCGGCGCCCGGGTTGACTGGGTCACCTCTTATTCGTTTGGCTTCGCTGGCTTCTGCTTCGTTAGCTTAAACTAGGGGTGCCTGGGACGCTGGGGGCGCCCGGGACGCTGGGGGCGCCCGGGAGCACGAGGGTGCCCCGCCCATAAGCTGCCGAAGTACTTCTTTTGCTTCATCTATTTTGTGTTCACCTTGGGGGCGCCCGAGACACTCCGGGCGCCCTACTCAGTTGCTGCCTCACTCCTTTGAGGCTCTCTGAGCTGCAGACACTCGTTCCTTTGGTCCTGCATCCAGGGTTAGTCCAAAACAACATAAAGCAATAATATGTTAGTTTTATACAGCCTTAGCTGTCTTGGTTCTGACTTTGGGTCTCCAAAATAGAGCCCTAGGTCGAACCGACGTCTACTGTTCCCTCAACGGGGAACGCGTCCTCACCTACTCCTCTCAGGAGAATTTACCTGATGCCAATCGGCTCCTCCGGTTGGACTTTTGCCCAGCAGTCCTTCGCCAGGTCTTCAGTACCAAGCTGTCCTTCGCCTGGTGCCTAGCAGTCCATCGCTAGGTCTTTGTATCCTTGCATTCCTTCGCCAGGTGCCTAGCAGTCCTTCGCTAGGGCTTTGTATCTTGGCATTCCTTCGCCAGGTGCCTAGCAGTCCTTCGCTAGGGCTTTGAATCCTTGCATTCCTTCGCCAGGTGCCTAGCAGTCCTTTGCTAGGACTTTTCCTGCACACTTGAGTAACATATTAGATAAACATTATACCTTAACTTTTGAACCCTTTTGTCATTATCAAAACACAGGTTCGACTTGGGTGCTTTCTGCACCAACGGAACCTAGTAGTCATGCTGTTGGAGAGAAAATGGTAATAAAATTATCTATTTACTATTTGTAGAATTTGCAAGAAAATAATAGACAAATTAAATTTCTTATTTTATCAAAAAGTTGTCTTGTTTAGCAAAAAGAAATAGAAGAGTGTCCACCTGAATCTCACAATACAATTAACATTTTTGATGATGCAATTAGTATTGTATTTGGCAAGGAAGCTGAAGTTAGAGTATGCGGAATGGGGTTTGGAGTTACACCATCGAATGTTGGAGCTTCTATACCAAAAAAAAAAATGGAACTGTTAAACGACTTGAAAGTACGGTAAATAATTTTCAACAAGAAATGCAAGAAATGAGGCTCCTATTTTTTCAAATATATGGCAACAAAATGAGCGAGAACATGATAGTAAATAACAACATAAGATAAAATATGAAATAGTTTGTCATCATTTATCTTAATTACTTCGAGTACTTATATTCTTGTTAGTAAAAGTATCTTATGGTGATCTTATTGCCATAATGTGTTTGTAAAATTAGGTTGGTAGTGTTGATATTGGTAGCGGAATTGGAAATGATGTTGGCGGAGGTAGTTATGAGAAAATAGGTGGTAACGTTACTTCCCAGATCAGTGTCGCGTCTTCGCCGCAGCTCAGCTTCTTCGTTTCTTCCTTCACTGTTTTTCTTCAATTTTCTTCATCTGAGGGTGTGACCACATCGATTTCGATCTTAGATCAAGTTCTAGCTCGTTGGGAAGATCTCTCCGTGAAGATTCCAGCTCCAATTCGCCCAAGAATAGAGCTGATTGAGGGTTTCATCAGCTCTGTCATCTGATTGCTTGGATCTCGGTTGTGTGCCGTTTTCATCCACCTGAGCAAGCCGGAGGGTCCTCTGGAGTGCTCTGATCATCCCCAAGCCATCTTCGCAACCCGACACAACGAGATCGAGGAGATCGGATGGATTCTTCATATTTGAGCAGAGTTTGAGTTGGATCGATTCACAGAGTTAGATTTCCAGCGATATGTGGAGCTAAGGGGTTCGAGGCTCACTCTTGTGTGACGGCAAGAAGATCTGGAGCTAAGGGAAGGGATCGATGCTAGTTTTCTTAATGCATTTCTGTTATTAGCTGTAGTTTCGAATTCTGCAATTTATTTACAGTTTCTGAATTTGAATCAGTTAAGCTCAGTTTCATTGAATCGTTCCTTCATTCATTAGATTTCAATTCTGCAAGTTAATTAGTTAGGTTGCTTGTTTAGGGAACACTTACATTTAATTCCAGTTTTGCTCCGCAAACCAGTTTCATTTCTGCGTATCAACTCTGTTTCTGCAATTTCAGCTTAGTTTCTGAATTCTTCAGTTTATTTCAAATTCAGTTTATGTCTAGTCTTAATTCCTGAAATTGGAGACAACATTTAGTGTGCTAATTCATTTGATCTAAGTTTGTTTCTCATTCAGTTTTATTTCATGCATATTTGCTAGCTTGTTGTGTATCAATTTCTAGATTGCGTATCAATCTATTTCTGCAATTTCAGCTGATAGCTTCTAAATTTGTGTCAAGTAAACATAGCTCTTCTGAATCTTTTCTGAAACATTAGATTTGAGCTCTTGAATCTGAGTTTGCTTTGTTTGTTTTTGCATTTGATTTGTTGCTGAATTTCTGCACTCATGTTCTGCATTTCAGCATTAACTTCTGCTTCAGGTTGTGTTTGAATTTATCTGCATTTGGGTTCTGGAATTTTTCTTTCAATTCTGCGTACCAATTCACTGATAGCTGGCCTTTCCAAGCTGAATTGATTAGTTCCATTTCTGAATTGTCAGTTCATTGTTTCTGCAAGTTTCAATTCTCTTTTCAGCACATCAGTTTCGTTTCTTGCAAGTTTGTATCAAGTAAGGAAATTCAGAATGGTTTGGTGTACAGTTTGCTTGCAATTATGATTGTTTTGAATTTAATTTAGCTGAAGTTAAACACACCTTTAAGTGTGCTTTTGTGCTTGAAGTCAGTTTCCTTCGCATTCAGATCATTTCTAAACTACAACCCTCTTTTCGACAATTTCAGCTTGCATTTCTGCACATTGTAGAAAGTGAATTTTGGCATTAATTTGTATCAAGTTGAACACAACTTGTAGGATATTACTGCATTGATATCAGTTTGTTTTGCATTTAGTTGCTTCTGAATTTTAGATTCCATTTCTGCACTTAGGTTTATAGTTCTTGCATTAGTTTCAATTGGAATTTCAGCCCAGTTTTGATTCATTTGCTTAGCATTTGGTTTGTTTTGAGTGGTAATACCTGAGGTGCATTAGTTTCTTGCACCTGAGGCAAATCTCTGTATCAGTATCAATCGAATCTTGGTTTGATTTGGTATCAGCTTGATTTCTATATTTTGCAAATTTCCATTAGTTGATTAAAGTGTTCGTTGGTTGAGTTCATTAGTCGATATTTCCTAGCTTAAACTTGTCTAGTTAAGTTTCCTTTCTTTTTAATTGTGTTTTCATTTCTAATTGAAACCAAACCCAATTCTTTCTCCAAACCCAAAAATATTTGATGACACAAAAACTCGAGCTTGAATCAAACAACCTTACTAGCCCTAGGAAAAATACGACCTGTGGCCCCTTTACTACATTTTTATTCTTTGTTAGCAAAAAGGGTTTCCAGCTTATCAAATATCTAAATTTGAGACCCACATTCGTGATAGCCTCTTTTGGGTCCATCAAATTTTTGGCGTCGTTGCCGGGGAACTAACTAGTTGAGTTTGTTTAATTTGAGCTTATGTTTAGTATTTATATTCTTTGATTCTATTCTTGATTGCTTTATCTTTTGTATACGGTTACTACCATTTTACTTGTTTTGTAACAGGATTGCCGGTTCAAAATGTTTTCAACTGAACAATCAGAGATCAAAAGTGCATTATTGGAGTTGAAATGTTGGGTTAAGCTGATGGAATGCCAACAAAGAAAAAATACTTATTCATCTACTTACCAGCAGCCATGTCAACAGTTTCAGCAGTAAAATCAATATTTTCAGCAATCCCACTCAAATTTTTAGCAACCAAATTATTAATTTCAGCAAAGGCAGCCACAATGTCAGCCTCTTAACCAATTTCAGCAGCCCTATTCAAACTTTCAGCAGAACCAACCTTACAATCAGCCCCAATTCCAACAAAACCCATCACAACAACAATTTCAGCAGCCGCAACAAAATTTCCAGCAACCGCGGCAATCTCAGCAGCAATTCCTACAATTCCAGCCTCAATTCCAACAACCTCTCCAAGGGAATCAACAAGGTTTTCAAGGAAATTTGAATTTTCAGCAACAATATCAACCACTACAGCCACCATTCCAACAATCACAACAAAGTTTACAGCCTTTTAATCAGAGCTTTCAGCCACAAAATCAAGGATTTCAGCCCACTCAGTTTCAATCTTCACTACAACCATTTCCACTTCAAAATCAGAACTTTCAAGACTATAATTCTCAGCAAGTTCAACCATCATTCCAACCCAATTTTCAGCCCTTTCAACAGCCATTTCAGCCCTACAATCAGCTCCAACAGCCCCAATTCCAACAATCACAGCAGGGTAATATTTTTGACGCCATACAAAACATCGAAGGACGCCTTGGACAATTGGTTAATCAAATGAATCAAATACGAGTCCAAAGATTAGGACAATTATCTTCTCAAGCTACTCTTAATTCTGAGAGGCATGATTGTGATCTAACTTTGGGGAATGAAGAGGTTGTTTCAAGTTTAAACACTCCAAATATCGTATTACCTGAAAAATTTCCAGCATTCCATTTTCCCACTCAAAACAGCCCCGGAGTTGGATTTTTATCAGTTCAAGGTGACCCTAGTGCATGGCCAAATCCTTCTTCAATTGATCTTGCAAATTTGGTGGAAGAAGAAGAAGAAGTCATCAAAATCAGGGCACATACAACATGCATCCCTCCGGAGATTCCTATTCAAAATTCATTTCTAAATTTTTCAACTCAAGAAGAAGAACCAAAAGTCTCCTTACCATTTTTTCAGCACCCCAGAGAGGATCCTCCTAGCATTAGCATGGATATTCCAGATGAGACTATTGAGGCACAGTTAATTGCTGATAATGTTGCATTTGACATAGTGGGAGGAGATTTGATTTCAGAGAAAGCTGAGGATGCATCAGTTGTGAAGGCATTAGAGAAGATGGATGGAAAAGCATGTGACAGCCTTGAATTCGAAACTGGAGCTTTACAGAACCCTTCTTATCTTTTATTTTGTGATGATATTGCTATTGATGGTCCTAATTTTTCTAATATGGTTGTTGCAGATATTACTGAGGAAGCATGCATGAGAGATGATTCTACAGGTGTAGGGGATTGCACAGAGCCCCAGGGATCACCATCATTGACTAATACATTAGAAGATTCAGAGGATAAGCCAGAAAGTGTAGGGACTTGCATGGTGGAAGCAAAAACCCAAGAATCACCTGTTTCAGTTGAATGTCCACCAGAATTTGAGCCTGAGATGAAACCTGTACTTGACCAGGAGAAAGCTATAGATACATCTATTCTCGTAGAACCTCCAGGTATTCTTCAGCACGATCAGGTAAGTATACCTCCTATTTCTTTGGAAAAATCAATAGAGGTACCTCAAACTGATTTTATTGTTTGTGATACACTTATGGATATATCTTGTGTAGAATTTGATTGTGAAAAATTGATAGAGGTACCTAGTGTTGAATTTGTTGAAAGTGAAGCATGTTGGGATACATCAGATGTAAATGCTGATTGTGAAAAATTTTTAGAGGTGACTAGAATTGATGTTGTTTGTTGTGATGAATCTCTTGCTATATCTTATGCTGAAATTGATTGTGAAAAACTTATGGAGGTACCCGAGATTGATTTTATTGGCTGTGAAACATTTCTTGATATACCTTATGTAGAAACTGTTTGTGAAAATCCGATAGAGGTACATAAAGTTGATTTCATTGGTTGTAATGCATTGCTTGATACATCCTTGGTGGAAAATAATTGTGAAAATTCCTTAGAGATACCTAGTGTTTATTTTGTTAGTTGTGAAGCAGCTCTTGATATATCATTTGTGGAAAATAATTGTGAAAATTCCATTGAAGTATCCAACATAGATTTCATTGGTGGTGGTAAGTTTCTTGATATACCTTTGATGAATATTAATTGTGAAAAATTCATTGAGGTACCAAAAATTGATTTTATTGGATATGATGTATTTTTGGATACATTCTATGTAGAGATTGATGGTATTACACTTCTATCTTACCCTGCACGCATGAGAGAGGTATTACATGGTTTTGCAGGGTCCCGAAGACTTCTGGAGTGGATGCTCCATCTAAACAGTCTCCAACCTCCTGGAAGGATTTTCAAGAAGCATCAAGAGGGAGGAGTTAATTTTGCTTTGACTCATAGCACTCCACTTCTAAAATGGATGTTGTACCTTAATCGTCTATGATCACCTGAACATTTTTCTGTGAAATTCAAGTGTGGGGGAGACATGCACCATGATATAGATCACATAATGAATGCTCTCTCAATTACCCATACTCCTCCACTACCACGATGGGGGTTATTTCTTGATAAACTCCGACCGCCAGAAATAAAGGGGAGTTTGTTCTTTCTTGTATTTTTTTTCATTGCATTTTTCACTTTTATGATTTCTAGAAGTAAAATTTTCTTTTAAGATGAGTTCTTGTTAATAATGCTTTAGTAGTGTAGAATGCATAAGAGACATTGTAAATACCAAGTTATTTCTTGTGGCATTTTTACTTCTTGCATGACTAGGAATAAATGTATCCCTCTAGGTTGTCTTCATATCATTTTAGAGTCTCTTGAAAATAAATTAAATTTGGTTGTTAAAACTTAAGGTTTGAGCTAATGGATGAATTCTTGGATGCTTGAGTACTACTTGGCTATGGATTCTAAATTGATGAATTGAGATGAATAATTTGTACCTAGTGAGAATTAGCTTTATTTTTGTGACACGCATATGTGATTGTACTCTAGAACTTGCTTAGGTTCTTTCAAAACCATATTTCTATGATTAGATCACATCTATAGAGGCTAATCAATTTGTTTCTCCTTTCCATATCAATTTTTGGCAATAATCAAGTTTGTTCTATTTTCCTTTCCATACTTCCTACTCTTAACCATACTTTTCTATGGACTTGTTTGTTTGAGATGTTTCTTGATATTACTTTGCCCGAGACGGACAAAAGATCAAGTGTGGGGGAGGTGGCTAGTGTTTTGGAAGTATTTTGTATCAAAGAGGCATTTCATGTCAAGAAGAAAAAAATACGACCTGCAAAAGCAAAAAAAAAAAAATCTGTGCCAAAAGAAAAAAAAATTCTATGAAGCATGTTTTGGGTAGAAAATGTGGAAAGTTGGAATTATGGGAGTTAATAAAAATCAGAACACTCTGCTAGAAGATGAATTGCAGCTGAACAAATCAGAAATGGAATCGAATTGTGACTACAGGAAAAAAACAGTGAGTATCTATTGAAGCTGCTGAAATGATACAAGCTGAATTGATACAGTTCGACTTGGAGCTGCTGAAATGATACAAGCTGAATTCAAAGTAAGCTGCAAAGTGCTGAATCTATTGAAGGACTGTTTGTGAAGCTGAATTGGAGAAATCAGATTGGAATGTTTGGAAGGATTAAGGTTATGTTACCATAAAAGTAGTTTTATATCAACTTGAAACTGAAATTGGGTTCTCAAGGCTGTGAATCACGGAATGAAGTACATAAATGTATCAAAAGAGTGTTGAGTATATCCACTGCTGATCAAAACAAAAAAATGTGGCTGTTTGGACTTTTTAGATCATAACAGAGAAAAAAAAAAGAAATGTAGTGAAGCTGGAATCCGAAACAGCCTGGATCAAATTCTCCACTACTATTGATGCTAATTGCTTTGAGAAATCAGAGAATTGCAAGGTCTGAAAGTAATGCTGTGGAGCTGGAATCTGAAACAGAAAAAAAGAGAGAATAGAAGTAGAAGTGTGCCAACTTGAAGAGGATGTGTATCAAGAGTGATTCCCTAATTATTATTTGATGTCTCAAGTTTTTCGATGACACAAATTCTGGTCCGAAATGTTTCCAAATGAAGTTTGACTCCATTGGTAGTTTTCAGATTAGAACAGAGAAAAAGAGCTGAGAAATTCAGTTATGAAGAAGAAAAAAAAACAGAGACAAAGGAAGCTGAAATTTTGGGAACTAAAAGAAAAGAGTTGGAAAGAAATCCATGTACCAAGTTTTGGGTACAAGTTCTGGTCAGCAAGTCTCCAACTGAACAAGAATTAGCTGATGACAGCTGATCGTAAAAAGAGAAAGAAAGAAAAAAAAGAACAAAGTGGCACGCAAATGAGGTTTTGGCACAATGAAGTCAATGAAGTCCTTTCATCCGAATCAAAGGCATTATCCAAGTTTTACTCCACCACACTTTTGACTTCAATATGAGGACTATAAAGAGGGCAAAGTGCATTAAAAATATTCTTGAGCAACCAAGTTTCTCATTTCATCAATTTCTCTATTTTCTTAGCTTTCACTTCATTCTTACCATTTCATATGTCTTTAATTTGTTTGAATAAACTTTTATAGATGTGGATCCGAATTATGAAAAATGGTGGAGAGTAGATAACAAGCAAGCCTATGGTAGTGCAATAAGCATGTGTGTTTGAGTGAGCTCCACTTTCATCATGAACTTAGAACTCAAAAAGAGAGCCACCAAAGCTTCCCTTGAAAGGCTTAGTGAGTTAAATTCATCTCAATGAATCATAAAGGATGAAAATGCTAAGTTGTTGATTTAAGGACGAGATACTAATCCATAGAGCTTAGATTTTTGAGAATTGACAACCTTAGGTAATTTCTTTTCAATTGCTTCTAACTATGTTTGGAAAGAATCTAAGGGATACATATTTAGTAGTTTTCGCGAGACGCTCAAGCTTAAGTATGGGGGAGTTGATAAGTGTTATTTTGTTGATCATTTCAGATTCTAAAATCCATGTTTGACCCATATTTTACTTGCTTAATATTGAATTTATCCTAGGTTTTATGAATTTCTTCTATTTTGGATTTTATTGTAAATCTTGATATATTGGAAATATTTTGGCACTAAATTGTGGATCTATTTTTTATAGACTTGGAAGGATCATAGACCTAGGTCATACTGGGTCAAACTTGAGTCAGAAGTGGACCCGGATCGAATGATCAAACATTCGACTAATATGGGTCGTCCGATTCAAAAACATCTAGATCTAAGCCATCTAAGAACTTCTGAGGCAATCCGAGCTGGAGTTGAGGCTAATCAAGCACTCAGATCAAGATCTGAAGGTTTCATCCAAATCAGAGATCATTCAGCCGTTGGATCAAGCTCAGGAGGATCTAGACCATCCATTAAAAGATTAGGTTGATCTGAGCCATCTGTTGCAAATCTGGAAGATCCGAGCTACTGAGAGGCAGATCCTGACCCTTGATCAACATCATCAAATTTTGGTTCAGATCGGATGACATCCAGCCGTTGGATGGAGTTAAGTTAATCCGGACCATCCATTTCTAAACTATATAAATGGTTTTCTTCTTCCTAGATCAGTGTCGCGTCTTCGCCGCAGCTCAGCTTCTTCGTTTCTTCCTTCACTGTTTTTCTTCAATTTTCTTCATCTGAGGGCGTAACCACATCGATTTCGATCTTAGATCAAGTTCTAGCTCGTTGTGAAGATCTCTCCGTGAAGATTCGAGCTCCAATTCGCCCAAGAACAAAGCTGATTGAGGGTTTCATCAGCTCTGTCATCTGATTGCTTGGATCTCGATTGTGTGCCGTTTTCATCAACCTGAGCAAGCCGGAAGGTCCTCTGGAGTGCTCTGATCATCCCCAAGCCAACTTCGCAACCCGACACAACGAGATCGAGGAGATCGGATGGATTCTTCATATTTAAGCAGAGTTTGAGTTGGATCGATTCGCAGAGTTAGATTTCCAGCGATCTGTGGAGCTAAGGGGTTCGAGGCTCACTCTTGTGTGACGGCAAGAAGATCAGGAGCTAAGGAAAGGGATCGATGCTAGTTTTCTTAATGCATTTCTGTTATTAGCTGTAGTTTCGAATTCTGCAATTTATTTACAGTTTCTGAATTTGAATCAATTAAGCTCAGTTTCATTGAATCGTTCCTTCATTCATTAGATTTCAATCCTGCAAGTCAATTAGTTAGGTTGCTTGTTTAGGGAACACTTACATTTAATTCTAGTTTTGCTCCGCAAACCAGTTTCATTTCTGCGTATCAACTCTGTTTCTGCAATTTCAGCTTAGTTTCTGAATTCTTCAGTTTATTTCAAATTCAGTTTATGTCTAGTCTTAATTCCTGAAATTGGAGACAACATTTAGTGTACTAATTCATTTGATCTAAGTGTGTTTCTCATTCAGTTTTATTTCATGCATATTTGCTAGCTTGTTGTGTATCAGTTTCTAGATTGCGTATCAATCTATTTCTGCAATTTCAGCTGATAGCTTCTAAATTTGTGTCAAGTAAACATAGCTCTTCTGAATCTTTTCTGAAACATTAGATTTGAGCTCTTGAATCTGAGTTTGCTTTGTTTGTTTTTGCATTTGATTTGTTGCTGAATTTCTGCACTCATGTTCTGCATTTCAGCATTAACTTCTGCTTCAGGTTGTGTTTGAATTTATCTGCATTTGGGTTCTGGAATTTTTCTTTCAATTCTGCGTACCAATTCACTGATAGCTGGCTTTTCCAAGCTGAATTGATTAGTTCCATTTCTGAATTGTCAGTTCATTGTTTCTGCAAGTTTCAATTCTCTTTTCAGCACATCAGTTTCGTTTCTTGCAAGTTTGTATCAAGTAAGGAAATTCAGAATGGTTTGGTGTACAGTTTGCTTGCAATTATGATTGTTTTGAATTTAATTTAGCTGAAGTTAAACACACCTTTAAGTGTGCTTTTGTGCTTGAAGTCAGTTTCCTTCGCATTCAGATCATTTCTGAACTGCAACCCTCTTTTCGACAATTTCAGCTTGCATTTCTGCACATTGTAGAAAGTGAATTTTGGCATTAATTTGTATCAAGTTGAACACAACTTGTAGGATATTACTGCATTGATATCAGTTTTTTTGCATTTAGTTGCTTCTGAATTTTAGATTCCATTTCTGCACTTAGGTTTATAGTTCTTGCATTAGTTTCAATTGGAATTTCAGCCCAGTTTTGATTCATTTGCTTAGCATTTGGTTTGTTTTGAGTGGTAATACCTGAGGTGCATTAGTTTCTTGCACCTGAGGCAAATCTCTGTATCAGTATCAATCGAATCTAGGTTTGATTTGGTATCAGCTTGATTTCCATATTTTGCAAATTTCCATTAGTTGATTAAAGTGTTCGTTGGTTGAGTTCATTAGTCGATATTTCCTAGCTTAAACTTGTCTAGTTAAGTTTCCTTTCTTTTTAGTTGTGTTTTCATTTCTAATTGAAGCCAAACCCAATTCTTACTCGAAATCCAAAAATATTTGATGACACATAAACTCGAGCTTGAATCAAACAACCTTACTAGCCTTAGGAAAAATACGACCTGTGGTCCCTTTACTACATTTTTATTCTTTGTTAGCAAAAAGGGTTTCCAGCTTATCAAATATCTAAATTTGAGACTCACATTCGTGACAGCCTCTTTTGGGTCGATCAGATACCCACACCAGCCCTGATTAGTCGACTGCCCCTGTTGGCAGTCGACTGATACTCTGATTATCAGTTTTCTGGCCAATTTCATAATTGCACCAGAAATTTCACAATTCTCCAAAAATTTCCAAATTTCATGGAGAACTTTGTGGTACCTATACCTACTTGGGAAAAATATATTTCACCATGTATCTATCACGATTCCCAAGTTGGACATAAAACCCAAAAATTCTCTAATGAAAATTAAGGCAAACAAGGAGGCAATCTCCCCCTTAACCTATGTCTTCTCCCAATTTTCAATTTACCTACGTGAAGTTCTACCCAACTTAACACCATGACTCAAATTAGATTCTACCCAACCTAACAATCAAGTTCTTCTCCCTTGGCCACCATTAAATGATTGCCCCCAAGCAACCTTATCCCTAGTGCCAACAAAAACTTAACAATACCCAACAAAAACCTAAGAGTTTGCATGCACATTTGCTAGGATATGTCCTATCCTAGAAAAATATGATTTGATTAAAATTATCAAATGTGCTTGACTTTGGTACAATCCTCTAATTTCCTTAAGGATGGACACTTTGTATCAATTTTGACCTCAATTCATGATTCCTTGTATTTGCCGATTCTAACCATCATCAATTTACACAAGGAATTTGTCCTTAACTCTGTCTTTTCAATATCCTTGAATATAAAATGAAATTTCCTTCTTATCTCTTATCAATCTTCCTTGAATTATCCATAATATCCATATAGTCTCATTTCTTCATCAATAAACCATGAGACAAGGCTTTATTTAAAGAGTATAATCAAGGATTTATCTCTGATACCAATTGTAGGATTGATTGTGTTTGCTAGAGGGGGGTGAATAGCAAATTTCGAACCCCTTTCTTCCTACACGGTTAGTTGCACAGCGGAATATACAATAAAAACAATAAACAAGAACTAACCAATGCTAACACGGAAGATTTACTTGGTATCCATCCCGGACGGGTGACTAATCCAAGAATTCGTCGGTGGATCAATCCCCGGATAACCTCTGGCTAGCTCTCATCGCTCCTTGTGGGTGGAGAAACCTCGCTACAATCCCAAGCAAAGCTCTGAGCACAAAGACTACTATCTTGCCTTTAACCAAGACAAGATTCGTCAAGAATCTCAACCACCATGACGTCCTCTTTAAATAGGACTCGGGCTGAAACCCTCGCCACCAGTCGACTGCTCCCAGGGCAGTCGACTGGTGCCACTGAAATTCGACCGTTGCACCCCAACGTTTGAATTCTCAGCCAACTCATCAGCCACCTACCAGTCGACTGCTCCCAGAGCAGTCGACTGGTCCCAAGCTGAAACCCTTCTATGAGTTCCATCAGTCGACTACCCCTAGGCCAGTCGACTGGTCTACTCGCCCACCTAAGGTTACCCTTCCTGAGTACATTTCACTCCGCACTCAACCCTAGGATTTCCCGAGTACAATCACACAACACTCGTACCCTCACGACTCGACTGACTCCTCATCTGCAGCCTCGACTATTGCCTTCGCACCCTCTTCATCTTCGGCTCCCGTCCCTCGGATGCACGCAAGCCTCCAGCTTGCCTCCATGTCATCCTTCACTCATGCCTCGAAGTCCGCGCCCATCAGCTCATCGTCCCTGCTCTCCAAGGTCCCTCGGGTGGACACAAGCGTCCAGCTTATCTCCATGCCACCCTTCACCGTACCGAGACTGTCCAGTCAAGTCCATATGTGTAACCTGTACAACCTGCACACTCAACATACACATATGAGATAACAAGGGTAAACCTAACTTAAACCCTTTGCCCAAACATCAAAACACTTGGTCACTCCGGACCACAGATTGCCTCAACAGATATCAGCGAGAATACTATGTGTATGCTACTTCATTGGTGCGTTGATGGAGTGGTTGCAGAAGGTCAAAATATTGCATCTACAAATCCAAAAGCAAAAGTGCATCACGTTTTTCTTAGTGGATATTGTTGGAAAATTTGGGTTGATAGAGTTTTTGTGGAGAAGGTGGACATAATTTGACCAAATGATGAAATGCATTTTCTCGAGTATGCAATAGGAAGTGCAATTGCTTGGTTATTTAAGTTTCATGTTTTGTATGACTGATATATAGTCTACTTATTTTAAAGTTATATACTCTTTTGTAGGTAAAAAATTATGTTACTAAGTGAATTTATGCTGCTTCTTTGGATGGTTTACTTAAGTGTGATATTTATGGTTAAATGTGATAATATAATTAGTTGTTTGAGTTTTGATTTTATAATTGTGTATGTGGTGTGTGTGTGTGTAGTATTGCAATTTGTTTGTGGAATTATATATGTGGTATAATTTGTGTATGATATTTATATGTCATATTTGAATTTTGAATGATTGTAATCATAGTGCATGCTACGCGCTGCGAATACCATTGATTGCTTTTAATTGTAGCATGCGGCGCGCGTTGTAAATGTGATTGATTATTCTTAACCGCAGCGCATGACACACTACGATTGATACTAATGGCAGCACGTAATGTGTGCTATGAATAGTATTAATCGCAGCGCGCAATGCGTGCTGCGAATGCTCTTAACCGTAGCACGCTCCGCGCGTTGTTAATGTTTTATGACTTTTAACAGCTTGCAATTATGCAATATGCAATGCGTGCTATGGATAGCATAATTGCGCACTACGAAAAATTTTATTTGTTGTAGTACCAAGGCATCCTTCATTTCCTATCCACCCTCTTGATCTCTAAAAATAGAGTAAAGAATATAACAAAATCCCTTCTGCTTTCTCGATCCTCTCCTGTCTTCATCATACCAATAGTTAAACTAAGATTCGATTCTCAATGGGCGTGGAATATCCCGTTAATTGCCTCACCCAAACATGCATTACTATTGCGAACGGGATCCTCTGTCTCACTTTTCCCCATGTCCTGTCTGTCCTACTCACCGACGACGGCCGGAGAGTCGTCCGATAGTAGATTGGACATCATCGATGATTTTTGATCGTCGTCCCGAATCAAATGATATCCTGGAAGAACGGTGAACCGGTCGGAATCGTTACAATTGCAATCTCATCGGATTCGATGGTGAATCCGACGAGATCACAATTGCAGTGATCCCGACGGTTTCACCGTACCCCCAGGGTATAGTTTTGTTCGGGGCAACGGTCGGAGGCCGCCGGTGGTATCCGATCGGCCATCGGACGACTCGCCGATCGTCGCCGACGAGTGAGACAGGCGGGACAGGGAAAAAAATGGGACAGAGAATCTGCCCTCTTACTATTGCAAGATGAAGTCTCCCATGATTTATCCCCTTCCAAGAAATATGGGGCCACCTTGGAGGGATCGTCAAAGTGATAGTTTCACCTTTTTGTCACATAATAATTAAACTAGGATTCAGATATTTTTAAAATTAGACCAAAACAAAGATATTTTTTTAGGTAATTCAGGTATTCAATTTTTATGATCCAATTAATTCTGGAGATGATTGATTTAGCCACATGAAACTTTTTTATCAATCATCGAAATAAATCGAGAAATGCAAATGAATCATAATGGACGGTATAATGTCATAAGTAACTCAAACTCCTCGAATATAATATACCTGGATGAGATTCGAGTTCTCATTGTTTACAATTTTGTCCCATCATTTACCAGCCTACCAAAATCCGGAGGCAAACCAAATCAAAGATTGACTCAGCTGGTAGTGGTAGCTTCCCGGATTATGGTGTAGTGGTAGGGTGACTAATCGCTATTTCAAATATTCACGATTCGATCCCTAATTACGGTGTATTTATAAAAATTTTTCCTCCAAATAGAGCGCGAACCCTAGGACGTTGGATTTCTAGACCGTCCATAGCGAACGCTTCTTGATTTATCATGACGGTTGATAGGAAATTATCCTGAGACAGGACTAATCATCTGAGGTTGAAAAATTCTCGTTAATAATCTTACGACAAGCCCAAGGTCCTCATTTTATTCGAGCTAATTAATCATGCGTTAGATTTTTTTTAAATATGTTTAAATATTAAAAATGAAAAAAGAAACTTAAAATTTTAGACATTAATTTTGAACTATAAAGTTACAGGTAAATTCCAAAAAAAATTATAAGTAAAAATATATAGAATTAAGTTCGATTTTGAAGCATGCCAACCTTGGCGGAAGCTTGGTGCATTTGACATTCTAAGGCGTAGGCAAAAGTGAATTAAGTGGAATATAATTTTTTTATATAATTTAAATATTCAAATTTTATCGATTAATTTTAGAGATAGATAACTTTTCTTTTTTAATTCGATAAATTCAAAGTATTAATTTATACACATTTAAAAATTAATTTCTAAAATATGCATTTCATTTGACATTAGAACTTTAATTTTTTAATTACTCCTTTAAATATTTTATCATGCCTCGAATGCCTACAAGTACTCATGCTGTTTGTCATTGTAAAGGGCGTTTTATTATTATTATTATTATTATTATTATTATTATTATTATTATTGACTCAATATTTTTTAATTAATTATCTATTAAAATAATTAATTCGTTAATTTATCGAAATTAAAAAAAAAACGTTCTATTACTAACCATTATCCGAGATGACTTTCTCAGTTTGGCATTATATATTATTTACTATGCCTCATTGATTTATATTGTTAGTATATGTTAAATTATTATTACGAAAGGATAGATTATTCTTTTGTTACTACTTATTTATTTATGTTTTCTTTTCATTTGCAAACCTTAAATTTTATAAATATAATAATCTACTCTCTATTAATTTTCTTCTTTTTCTCATCTCTTTTTTCTTTTCTTTGCATCATCTTTTACATTATATTTATATTATTCACATAGTATCAAAGCATAGTTCTGTCGAGTTGAAAAGTTAAGTTTGGATTTAGAAAAACTTCAACGTTATCGATGAGATTTGTGATTTCAAAGTATCTGAAAGTCGATCATTGTGAGATTTTTTATACGATTCCTATGTCATAGTTGGTTTGCTGAGAAAATTGACCCATTGCAGCTGTAGAAGAATTATATTTTCTTGAGTTTCAACCGTTGGATCACCTTGACACTTTGAAGGAATGCTCCTTGCATCCAGGGATACATGTTGAACTGTAGAGATAGGATTTTGAGTTCTTTAAGTCTATCTAACGACTAAAAAGTGTGACTATTGATTGTCTTCTCCTTGGAAATCGAGTAGTCAACAACAACAATAATTCCTTAAACTTGGAAAATCCAACATGGTGGTAGTAGTTCCTCCTATAGATTCTGGAGTGACTCAATCATCCAATGTCACAATCGCTTCTCTTACCAAACAATTTCAAAAGTTCCTTGCATCTCATTGACCTATTATATCTGTGCCTTCTCACATAGATTTACCCTTTGGTGGTACCTCAAGTATACCTTGTTGGGGCAATCTATGGTCCGGGGTGACCATGTGTTTTGATGTTTGGGCAAAGGGTTTAAGTTAGATTTATCCTTGTGTTTGATATGTGTATGTGAGTATGCAGGTCTTGCAGGATACACATTGACTTAGTTGGACGACTTCGGGACCGGTGAAGGATGACATGAGAGACAAGCCGTGGGCTTGCATGCATCCGAGGGACCGTGGACAAAGCAGGGACGATGAGCCGAAGGAAGCGGACTTCGAGGCATACATGAAGGATGACATGGAGGCAAGCCGAGGGCTTGTGTGTGTATCTAAGGGACGAGAGCCAAAGTTGAAGAGGGCTTGAAGGCAACAGATTGAGGCTACTGGAGCAAGAACGATGAGCCGAGGGAAGCAGACTTCGAGGTATACACGAAGGATGGCATGGAGGCAAGCCGTGGGCTTGTGTGCGCATCTGAGGGATGAGAGTCAAAGTCGAAGAGGGCTTGAAGGCAACAGATCGAGGCTGCTGGATGAAGAGTCAGCTGAGTCGTGAGGGTTCGAGTATAGAGTGAATTGTACTCGGGAAATCCTAGGGTTCGAGTGCTGAGGAAAATGTACTTGGGAAGGGGAAACCTTAGGTGTAGAAGTGGATCAGTCGATTGGTGCCAGGGCAGTCGACTGATGAAGTCCACAGAAAGATCAGTCGACTACCCCTGGAGCAGTCGACTGATGTAGCTTAAATTTGAACGTTAAGCTATAACGGTCAAATTTGAGTGGGACCAGTTGACTGGCCTTGGACCAGTCGACTGGTAATGGTCATATCAGCCTAGAGCACTATTTAAAGGGGCTCAGGTTTGGCTAAGAGTTTTTGACGAAACTGGCTTTGGTTAAAGGCCAATTAGTAGTCTTTGTGCTTAGGAGTGTTGTTCGGATTGTGGCGAGGTTTCTCCACCCACAAGAACCACACGAGCTAGCTGGAGGTCTTTCGGGGAGACATCCACCGACGGATCAGCATCGTCCACCTTACGGACAGTCGTGGAGTAGGAGCTTTATCTCCGAACCACATAAAGGTTTGTGTTAGCATTGTTTAGATTATTGTTTAGTTTTCCGCTTGTACTTGCTAACACGTGTAGGGGAAGAAAAATCGAGAAATAGCTATTCACCCCCCCCTCTAGCTAAACGGAAAGGTTCTAACAAGTGGTATCAGAGCTTGGATCGCTCGTCTACGGACTAACCGCCGAGAGAGCAAAAAGCTAGAGGAGATGACGATTGAAGAAAGATTAGGGGACGACATCAACATCCCACCTCCTTACGACCGAGAAAGTTTTGATTATTGGAGGATTTGAATAGAGGTATGGTTCAACATGGATTGAGATTTAATGATCGCACTAACATATCCATTTGAAGCCCCGAAGGATAAGCATGGGAAGAAGCTCCGACCAAAATATTGGGACCAAGGAGCAACAAACACAATTAAAGGCAAATGAGAAGGTAATTTCAATATTACGTGAGGTTTTGCCTAACGATATAACTAGTAGTGTAGGTCAATACAAGAATGCTCACGAGCTATGAAGCAAGATGATCTTTACATCAAAACCCTACACAAGCTCAAGTAGTAGAAGAGCCAGAAGAAATGAGCTTAATGGTCCAAGAAGAGGAGAAGGACCCATCGGATGAGGAAAGAGGCTGATCAACATCTGAAGAGGAGGAGAAAGAACAAAAAGATTCATCCATATGCTCAAGTGAAGGAGCACAAGAAATTGAAGAACCATCCACTTCATCAAAGGGGGAAGAAGAAGTCTCCACGTCAAGGATTGAGGGGGAGGAGAGATTGCCCTTGATACCGGAGCAAGAAGAAGCTTCTACCTTCATCAAAGCAAAGTCAAAGGATCACATAATTTATTTTGGGTACAATCAAAAGGGACACTACAAGGACAAGTGTCCATTGGATAAGAAAAAGGAGGTAAACCCTAAACTCAATTCAAATAATTTGAACACTAACATGAGTTATAGGGATAGAGAAAAAAGGGATAAGAAGCATATAAGGTGTTTCACGTGTGGTGAGCTAGGATACTACCACACCAAATGCTCAAGGAAAGGAGAATTCAAAAAATTAGAGCATTTAAGGAAATGGGAGAAGAAGGAGAAAAAGAAAAGCTCACATCAAGGGGGAGCTACAAGAGTAAGGGAGGTAATCCCTAACTTTAAGGTTAAATATAATTCAAATTTAAATTCCTCCATGCATGTTAGAAATAATGAAAACTGTTTATCCATGCATATATTTGGTTTTAGATATCATGATAAAATAGGGTTAATGTTGCATATCAAAACCCTAGGGAATTCATGCATCATGATAAACCTAGAACCTCTAGACCTAAGGATTAAAGCACAAATCCCAAGAAGGGGAGACACATGCCTAGAAAGGTGGGAAAGTCTAGGAATGTCCAAGGTGGACATGTTGACTCTAGGGTTAGAGCTTTAGAGTTGGAAAATCAAGTCCTGAGTGCAAGACTTGAAGAAATGGAGAAAACCCTAGATAGATTCACTATTGGATCTAAAGATTTAGGGATGGGGTTGGGTAGTCTAAAACCCAACAATGATAAATCGGATCTGGGACACCGATCTAAGTTCTCCGATGCCAATGAAAAGAAATATGTTAGGGTAGCATATAACTATGGCAAGGAGGGGAAGTCCAAAAATGTCAAGGAGATGTCATTTAAAAGCAAGAAGAAAGTCTTAACTAAGGACAAAGGGTCCAAGGTTAAGAATGTTAAGGTTGTAGGCCAAAAGTCACCGAAGGTACACCGGTGTGGGCTTGTGTTTATAAATGAGTCACCTAGGGAGGTGGCTAAGGTTAAGAGCTCAAGGGGGAGCTCTAGGAGCCAAGTTGGGACCCATGGTCTATGGATTCTACAAGGATTTCTCTCAGAAATCTAGGTGGGTCATGGAGTGTGCCAAAGGATGTGAAGACGGATTTGGAGTCTCAATCCTAGTGATTTGACACAATTGGGTTAAGTTTCATGCATGAAAATATGACATTGGGGTGATATTGCATGAAAATTGATTTTGATGTATAAATGTTATATAAATCAATGCTAGGGATGCATTGTGGGTTAGTATGGGAAAAGACATCAAGAGAAGGTCAAAACTAGGATTTTAGGTCAAGGTTCAATTGAACCATTTTGATAGTTTTTAGTTTTGTGTCAATCTTAGGATTGGTGATAGATATATTTTTAAATGTATTTTTTCCAAGTAGATATGGGTACCACAAACCTCTCCACAAAATTTGAGAATTTTTAGAGATTTATATAATTTCTGGTGCATTTTTGAAATTGGGTCAAAAATGCTGAAATTGGGGTTTTCAGGGTGCCAGTCGACTGGTCCAAGGGGGCAGTCGACTGATATGGGCTGAAATGGTTTTTCAGTAGTCGAAAGGTATCCAAATGATGTAAAACAAGTGTGTAATCTTATGGGGGTTAGTACACTGTGTTTATGGTCATTAGAGGTTAAAAGATCCAATAAGAGGGAAATAGTTAGAGTCTTCTTGATGTATGGCAAAGGGGGAGAGGTGTTGGGTTTAAGTGGGAAACCAAACACGCCTTTGCTAGAAATCCTAGGTCAAAGGGAGCTTAGGTAAAGGGGGAGCATTGTTGCTCCGTTATTGGCGTAAGGGGAATCTTAGAAAGGTTCTTAAAAAGCCTTTATTAGTCCATTGTAGGGAGAGCCTTGGAGAGGTTTTTAAAAGCCCATTTATGGTAAAAGTCCTAAAATCATTGGGGAGGTTTAGGTATGGAGATGCCTTGTGATAGGATCCATGCATGTTTGCATTGTATTTGCTAGTTGTTTTTCCTAACTTAAACGTATTGTCAAACATCAAAAAGAGGGAGATTGTTGGAGCAATCTATGGCTCGGGGTGACCATGTGTTTTGATGTTTGGGTAAAGGGTTTAAGTTAAGTTTACCCTTGTGTTTGATATGTGTATGTGAGTGTGCAGGTCTTGCAGGATACATATTGACTTAGCTGGACGGCTTCGGGACCGGTGAAGGATGGCACGGGAGACAAGCCGTGGGCTTGCATGCATCCGAGGGACCGTGGACAAAGCAGGGACGATGAGCCGAAGGAAGCGGACTTCGAGGCATACATGAAAGATGACATGGAGGCAAGCCGAGGGCTTGTGTGCGCATCTGATGGACGAGAGGCAAAGTTGAAGAGGGCTTGAAGGCAACAAATTGAGGCTGCTGGAGCAGGAACGATGAGCCGAGGGAAGCGGACTTCGAGGCATACGCGAAGGATGGCATGAAGGCAAGCAGTGGGCTTGTGCGCGCATTTGAGGGACGAGAGCCAGAGTCGAAGAGGGCTTGAAGGCAACAGATCGAGGCTGCTGGATGAAGAATCAGCTGAGTCGTGAGGGTTCGAGTGTGGAGTGAATTGTACTCTGGAAATCCTAAGGTTCGAGTGTCGAGGAAAATATACTCGGGAAGAAAAAACCTTAGGTGTAGAAGTGGATCAGTCGACTGGTGTCATGGCAGTCGACTGATAAAGTCCACAGAAAGATCAGTCGATTGCCCCTAGAGCAGTCGACTGATGGTAGCTCAAATTTGAATGTTAAGTTGTAACGGTCGAATTTGAGTGGACCAGTCGACTGGCCTTGGACCAGTCGACTGGCCTTGGACCAGTCGACTGGTAATGGTCATATCAGCCTAGAGCATTATTTAAAGGGGCTCAGGTTTGGCTAAGAGTTTTTGACGGAATTGACTTTGGTTAAAGACCAATTAGTAGTCTTTGTGCTCAGGAGTGTTTTCCAGATTGTGGCGAGGTTTCTCCACCCACAAGGAGTTACACGAGCTAGCCGGAGGTCTTCTCGGGAGTCATCCACCGACGGATCGGGATCGTCCACCTTACGGACAGCCATGGAGTAGGAGATTTATCTCCGAACCACGTAAAGGTTTGTGTTTGCATTGTTTAGATATTGTTTAGTTTTCCGCTTGTGCGAGTTATCCACCGACGGATCAGGATCGTCCACCTTACGGACAGCCGTGGAGTAGGTGATTTATCTCCGAACCACATAATGGTTTGTGTTAGCATTGTTTAGGTTATTGTTTAGTTTTCCACTTGTGCTTGCTAACACGAGTAGGGAAAGAAAAATCGAGAAATAACTATTCACCCCCCCTAGTTAAACGGAAAGGTTCTAGCATACCTTTCCCTATTTGGATCCTTGATTCTGAAGCTTCGTATCATATGTAGCACAATGTCAATCTTTTGTATATATAAATTCTTCTCCTTCTGTGTCGGTCATTATCGCTGATTGTTCTCCCATTTCATTAGCAGGTGTTGGCTCTATTTGTACATCTAATTTATCGTTGTCCGATGTATATCATATTCCTAAGCTTATTTTGAATCTTGTCTCAGTCAATCAAGTATGTGATTCTGATTTCTCAATTTCTTTTTGTTTATCTTCTTGTTATGTACATGATCCACAATATTAGAAGCAGATTGGGATAGATCATAGGCAAGAGGACTATATATATTAGAATAGCTGAAAGTTCTAGATATTTTAATTTTTAGTGTTGGTTTGTCATCCTTTCGGTTAAGCTCTACTTCTTCTATTTTTTATTTATGACATTCTCGTCTTGGATATGTTTCATTTTCTCATTTGAAATACTTAGGAAGCATTTGGTTTAGGACGTTTTCCTTTTTATTTTCTAGAAAATCATATTTTTCTCATTTCATGAAAATTAATTTTTAGATATTTTTTAATTTTTTAAAAAATAATATCTCTTTTTTTAAAAATAAACGTGAAAAATATAAATTAAACATTATTTTTCAAAAATCATATTTTCTCAAAAAATTAAAATGAAAAACGCTCCAATCAAACATTGCCTCAATAAATCCAGAGCATTAATTTATTTACACTTAAAAATTAATTTCTAAAATATTCATCTCATTTAAAATTCAAACTTTAATTTTTTTATTACTCCTTTAAATATTTTATCATGTCTCATTTTCTTACCTATAAGTAGTAATGTAGTCTGTCATTTAAAAGGCTTTCTCCGTTTAACATTATATATTATTTGCAAGGCCTCAGTGATTTAAGCATTATAATCCTCTTATCGAAAATTACTTTTGGCATCGAACCATGTTTGCCACCTCAAAAAGGCACAGATCAAGAATGTTGACTAGGGGACGATGAAATATTTATATTTTTAAATTTATGCTATTGATCGATGAAACTTTTTTTTTATAGAATCGAACAGTATGTAATTAGAAAAATTAAATCTTGAATTATAAAAATAAATAAATGAGTGGCCACTTCTCAACATGATCACCCATCAAATCTCGATCCTCCAATCACAAATAAGGCACCCTATCAGTTGAGAACCCAAACATGATTACTCATCTTCATGGCTCTCCGTAAAAAAGAAAAATTTTGGCAAAACCTTATCATGGGATGACTTATAATTAATACGTAGATATTATCAATATAAAATTTAAAAATTAAAATCTGATAAAATTAATGTACTCATCCTTCTCACATACAAATTATAACATTTAGGCTAGTAATCTTCGTGATTTACCTTCTCTATATTGGCACTAGGACGGATTAACCTAGACAACACACAAAAGTAACAAATCATTACCCCATCTTTTACTTTAAAATTTTTTATTTATTTATTTAGACTAGTAAGTGTAGTGATCAGACGTCGTTGGACTTCCACTGTCACATTCACTCCAACCGAAATCCCCGTTTCGCCTTTGCCTATATATATCGCTCCCTCACCTCTTCCCCTCCCATGCACGATTCTATTGTCTCCCCTGGTAGCGGCCATGGTTCCCCTCCGCCTCTACTTCTTCCTCTCCTTGCTCGGATGCTTCTGCGTCTGTTCGATTTCTCTAGCAGAGCTCAGGAAGAAGACTTACATAGTCCACATGGCCAAGGCCCAGATGCCGGCGGCCTTCACAGAGCACAATCGCTGGTATGACGCTTCACTGCGCTCGGTATCCGACGCCGCTGAGGTTCTCTACACATATGCCACCGTCGCACATGGATTCAGCGCCCGGCTCACACCCGCGGAGGCGCGAGCGCTCGAGGACCTCCCCGGTGTGCTCGCCGTCCATCCCGAGGTTCGCTATGAGCTCCACACCACCCGCACGCCCGAATTCCTCCACCTCGACCGCACCGAGGCGCTGATACCGAAGTGCAACACCAAGAGCGACGTCATCATCGGGGTGTTGGATACCGGCGTGTGGCCCGAGCGCAGGAGCTACGATGACACCGGGCTCAGCCCCGTCCCCGCGAACTGGAGGGGTGAGTGCGAGGAGGCGAAGAACTTCACGCCAGCCGTCGCCTGTAACCGTAAGCTGGTCGGTGCCCGGTTCTTTTCCAAGGGGTATGAGGCCGCCGCAGGTCCGATTGATGAGTCCAAGGAGTCGAGATCGCCACGCGACGACAACGGCCATGGCACACACACCTCCTCCACCGCCGCTGGATCCGCCGTCGCCGGTGCCAACCTGCTGGGCTACGCCTCTGGCACCGCCCGCGGCATGTCGACTCGAGCGCGCATCGCCGTCTACAAGGTCTGCTGGCTCAGCGGATGCTTCGACTCCGACGTACTAGCCGCCATGGACAAGGCCGTGGATGACGGGTGTGGTGTCCTTTCGCTGTCCCTTGGCGGCGGCACGACGGACTATTTTCGTGACGTCATAGCCATTGGAGCATTCAATGCCGTGGCCAAAGGGGTTGTGGTGTCTTGCTCCGCCGGCAATGGCGGCCCCACTAGTTCCAGCCTCGTCAACGTGGCGCCGTGGATCACCACCGTTGGCGCCGGCACGATCGACCGCGACTTCCCCGCCTACGCTGTGCTCGGAGACGGAAAGAACTTGACCGGCGTGTCGCTCTACAGCGGGAAGCCTCTGTCTTCCTCTCCCTACCCCTTCATTTACGCCGGGAACGCCACCAACGCCACCTACGGCAATCTGTGTGTGCAGGGAACGCTTCTCCCGGACAAGGTTTCTGGAAAAATCGTCCTATGCGATGGCACTGGGCCGTGGAAGGGCTTCGTCGTGAGGGACGCCGGAGGAGCCGGTATGATCCTAGTCAACTACGCTTCCAACCGGTTGGACCTCGTTGCCAATGCACACATCCTCCCAGCCACTGCCGTCGGGCAAAGGGCCGGGGACGTCATCAAGTCCTACCTTTTCTCAAATCCGAACCCGACGGCCACAATTGCGTTCGGTGGAACCAAGGTTGGCATCACGCCGTCGCCGATGGTTGCTGCGTTCTCCTCTCGCGGGCCGAGCGACATCACTCCCGACATCCTGAAGCCGGACATCCTGGCGCCTGGGGTGAACATCCTTGCCGCCTGGACGGGGAAGGTCGGGCCGACGAGGCTGGCGGCAGATCTGAGACGGACGGAGTTCAACATCATCTCCGGCACCTCCATGTCATGCCCCCACATCAGCGGCCTGGCAGCGCTCCTCAAGGGGGCGCACTCGGACTGGAGCCCTAGCGCCATCAAATCGGCCCTCATGACCACCAGCTACTCCGTTTACTCTAACGGCGACACCATCCTCGACGTCGCCACTGGCCACGCGGCCACGCCCTTCGATTTCGGGGCCGGCCACGTGGATCCACCCAAAGCCATCGACCCTGGCCTCGTCTACGACATCACCACCGACGACTACCTCCACTTCCTCTGCGCCATAAACTACACGACTATCCAGATTCAGGTCGTCTCCGGGCAGATCGTCACCTGCGACAGCAAGAAGATCTACTCGGTGTCTGATCTCAACTACCCCTCGATCTCAGTGGCATTCGCGACGGCGAGCGGCGCGGGAGGCGGCGGCTCATCGACGACTACAACGGTTAGGCACACGCGCACGCTGACCAACGTGGGGACGCCAGGGACGTACAGGGTGACGGTATCGGCCCCGGCAGAGGTGAGTGTTGCGGTGTATCCACAGGAGTTGTGCTTCGCGAGAACGGGGGAGAGGAAGAGCTACACGGTGAGCTTCTCCGCGGCGTCGCAGCCGTCAGGCACCGCCGCGTTCGGCCGCCTCGTGTGGTGCGACGGGAAGCACGTGGTCGCCAGCCCTTTGGCGTTCACGTGGACATAAATATTCGGTACAAGACAGCTCTCCAAAATGGACGGTCGTGATGTCCCGGTCTTGGATCCCCGATCCAGTTAATCCGTAACAGTTCTTTAATAAACAAGTGGAACCGTTTTTCATCGTGTCTTTTTATAAAATTAACAACATGCTTGTTGTTGTTTAATCTTTAAAATTGCATAAAATTAAAATGATTTCCCAGATTATCTAATGAAATGAGTATTTTTTTTTATTTTAAATAGAATAAATATTTTAAAGGTCAACTACTAAATACACATAAATAATGGATGAGATTACACATCACTATTAATTTTCCTTCAATGAAAAAGCATCGACATTATGTGGTTGATGCAAAAGGCGATTACGCTCGCCCCCAGCGCCCCCGACAGCCTGCCCCTAAGCCAAGACGGACATTATGTGGTTGAGAACATTGTAGAGATTGTTGAAAAGTATTTTGATTAGATTCAAAGGAAGGACAAATTGCTACTTGTTTTGTGCAAAGTGTTCCATCGACATTATTGAAGGAGTTCAAGCATTAGAGGAACTCACGAGTGGTTCTACGTGCATTGGTATTGTGTCATGTTCAGAGACTATTACTCCTAAGGTGTCAACGAATGCGACTTGGCTCGATCTCAAGGAGATGGTGAGACACGAAATCAATGCTTTGGTGGTTACAGTGGATATAATATTGAGCTCGAGGCTCTCAAGGGTCCCACGAGCTCAAGGCAAGTGGAGGTGGAACGAAGGGCATTATGAGCTCTAAGCATTGGCGGATAGGTGGGGCTCATGGAGATGGTCCTTGTATGCTCGAGCATCGTAGGTTGAAGGTGATGGCTAAGCTTAGACGAAACAATGCACTCAAAGGTGATGATACAATTCGAATCAGTGTAGCCCAATAACTTTTAGGTGAATATTTAATATAGTTAAGTAATCTTTAGTATTTAAAATTAGAAAAATGATAACGAGAGTGAAAATGAGATAGTGAAAAACATAGTGAATGACGTGGCAGCTTGCATGCAGCGATCTTCGACGGGTTCACCTTATCCCCCCCCCAGATATAGTTTGATTCGGAGCGGCGGCCGAAGGCCGCCGATGGTGTCCAAGCGATAATCGGACATGTGCATGTAAAGTACCACGTCATGCCACATTATTCATTATGTTTTTACTCTCTCATTTTCACTCTCCCTATCATTGCTCTTAAAATTAATATATGAAGTCCAATCCAATGCAGCATAGCAAATTTTAGATTAATATTCAATACAATCTAGTAATTTTTAAAGTTTAGGATTATTATATTGAGCCAAATTTAATCTATTCCGGAAAGAGTCAACGACGATGATCAAGTACCGAAGTTTTGTCCTTATGGTGGTTGCGGAGGTGGGGAGGAACTTGGGATCTGCGAAGTTAACACAAGCGTTAGAGGACACATCGGCAGAGGCCCGGTGGAGTCCACTCCGACGCTCAAGTCAGTAACTGCCCAGAAGGAACGATTGCGAAAAGTAAAGGAAAGGTCTAGAATTGAGAGAGAACGTAACCCCCATACCAGAGGGGTTGGACTACCTTTTGTACCGATGGCGACAGGCTAGACGTACCCCTTGGTCGGCGCCACGTCTCCCGTACTTAAGCCACATCCCCCTCCTCTTTTCGGTGGTTACGGGATATACTTTGAAACGATCCGCGTCGTTATTCCGCTACTCCCATTACACCATTTACGGGTTGTGAAGATCTTTTCTAACAGGTATGCTTATCCGTACCAAAAGTGAGGGGGTCAATACCTGAGGTCGATTACTGCGAGGACTCCGCCTCCTGAGGTGAGCTCAGGATTTTCAGGTGCCCCAGCTCTCGAGGTGCTTTGGGATGCTTTCGGGGCCCAACCCCCCGGGGTGTTCCCGAGAGGGATCTCCCGACTGTCTTTCCCAATCGCGTCGCCCTCGGGGGGCCCCGGGATCCAGGAAGGAGAGTTGTCTCAACCCGTCGTTGTTGTGTCACGCAGCTTCTTCATTCGTCGTCCTGACCAGGGCTCATTTAACCCTATCACAATCTTTTAAATGATGATGACTGTCAATCACTATCGATAATATTTTTCGACATAAGTGATCGACTTCTTATGTTCTCTAATAATATTATAATCAGTAGTCAAACTATTTCTCATAATTTAGTCTAGAGCAATTGACACTCCTACCTAAATCATTGATTCTCCATTTCCTATCCTCCCTCTTGATCTCTAGTAGGAGGTCGTGGTAGTGTAAAAGTGGAAGGCATACAATTTATGACAAGCTAAACAAAGGCCCGGACTTTATTTGAGCTAATCATGCATTAAATTTTCAAATTAGTTTTTAGAAATGTTTAAATATTAGAAATGAAAAAACTTAGACATTAATTTTGAAGTATAAATTTACACATATATTCCAAAAAAAAAATTAATTGTTATAAGAAAAAATATATATAGGATGAAGTTGAATTTTGAAGCATGTCAACTTTTGCCCAAGCTTGGTGCATTAGACATCTCTAAAACATGGGTAAGAGTAAGCGAAGTTTTTTTGTACAGCTTTTTATCAAAGAGTTAATGTAGATTTTTGAATTGATCAAAAGGTGCACATTATTTTCATGTTTACCAATAGCACACTCAATTATTCTTTTCCTATTGTACCCAAAATCAACTTTTTCTTATTCTTTTCTTTTTTTTTCCTCTCTTCTCTTTTTCTTTTTTTTTTTTATTTTCATGCATGCATAATGCACGTCCCATAGTATTTACAATTTAGCTAAATGTCTTAGCCAAAAGAAGAACCATAAGTTTGATATAATTCTATATCAGGTCCAACATAGGCCATATATACTATATCAAGTCCAACGTGGATCTGATATGGGTGCATATCTAATCTATTTATAAGAAAAAAATAAACATACTACTAGACCTTGAAAATTTTTAAATTTTTTTTCATTTAAGATTTTATAATTTGAACTAAATAATGAACAGAAAGGCAATTTTGTTAATCCAAAATCATATTTTTGGCAAAGATAGAAAAATATTTGAATCATAAAATCAAATCACAAACACAGAGAACTTGCAGTTGAAAAAGCAAATAGAAATCATCTGTAACACCTTTTTGAAATAAAATATTTTATTTATAAATAAAACAAAGTGTAATTAGCAGAATCATACGAACCTTTATAAGAATGACTTTGTAAGAAATGAACTTTGATTCATTGCGAGAACGAAAGAAGAAAAAAATTATAGATCAATCATTATCTAATCAAAATAAAATTTTTACGTTTAATTTTTTCTTCCTCCAATTGCAAATCGATATAAAATGTCTAGCAATAGCTGCTGAGATTAGCTAAAAAATCTATCTTGACAGAATGTAAGACAACTAATCTTTTTTTATCTATTCTTTGTTATTTTATTTTAACACCTCTGGATATCCTAAATAAATAATAGATAGAATATTTAAACTCATTGCAACCTCAAGAATTACAGGAATTAAAATGGATGCAATCGGAACTCTCTAGGTTTATCAATGGGTTTAAACCGAGGAATCGACAAAAAAACCCACGTATCAAGTCAAACGTGAGTTTTTGGTCGATTCTTCTTATTTCATTTTAACACTTCCGAACAACCGAAATAAATAATGGGATTGCTTTATTAAATTCCTTGCAACCTCATCAATCCACGGGAACTAAAATGAGTATCCAGAGTTTTGTAGGTCCGTCAATGGGTTTAAATCGAAAAATCGAGCCGACAAAAAACCCACATTAGGTCTGATATGGAATCATATCAGACCCAACATGATCTTGATATTAAATAATATCAGGGTCACGATGGGACTGATATGATTCCATATCAGGCCTAATGTGTGTTTTTGGTCGATTCTTCGATTTAAACCCGTTGATGAATCTACAGAGTTCCAATTATACCCATTTCATTTCCTGTGGATTCCTGAATTTGGCAAGGAATTCAAATATGCAATCCATTATTTATTTCGCCTGTCCAAAGGTGTTAAAATGAAATAAAAAGAATCGACAAGAAAACCATATTTGGCTTGATACGTGGGCCTGATATGATTCAATATCGGGCCAAATGTGGCTTTTTGTTTAAACCCATTGAAAGACCTAAAGAGCTCTGATTGTACCCATTTCAGTTCCTATTGATTCTTAAGGTTGCAAGGAGTTCAAATATTCTATCCATTATTTTTTGGGTGTTCGAAGGTATTAAAATGAAATACGAAAGAATCAATAAAAAACTCATCTTTTTATCGATTCTTTCTTATTTCATTTTAACACCTCCGAATACACCCAAATAAATAATGGATAGAATATTTAAACTCCTTGTAACCTCAAGAATCCATAGGAACTGAAATGAATGCAATCGGAGCTTTCTACGTCTATCAATGGGTTTAAACCAAAAAATCAAAAAAAAAAACCATGTATCAAGCCAAACATGGGTTTTTTGTCGATTCTTTTTTATTTCATTTTATCTTCCGAACAGGCGAAATAAATAATGAATTGCATATATAAATTCTATGCAATCTCAATCCATAGGAACTAGGTGCAATCAGAACACTATAGGTCACCAATGGATTTAAATCGAAGAATTAGCTGACAAAAAATCCACATTGGGCATGATGTGGAATCATATCAGACCCAATGTGTTAGTGTTAGCTCTAGAGCCAATTATGAGATGATTGTCTAGGAACATTTTGTATCATATTCTATTTAATAAAGACAAATTTGATTATTATATTTATTTCATAATTGTGCATAATGAATAAGTATAATAATGTCATTGAGAAGTAATTCTGATCTACATTATATCAATTATTTGAATTGATAGTGAGATGATGTAGAGAACACTACTCTTAACTATTCTTAGTCAAGTATTATTATTCAAGGATAATATTTATGCATTAAGACTAACATATAGGTTAACTGATGACTTGATTTCACAATTATGGATATGAGATATCAAATTAACACATGAGTATACATTAGAGAATGTGTACTGATTGACCCACCATGAGAAAGTTTCATAGATCCGTTATAAGTGTCATAAACTTTCTCATGTGACTATTAGTATAAATAGTCCTTAACCTGAAGTCACTACAGTTCCCTGCATAAGGAGTTGTGTACTTTAGTATCGTCAAACGTCACCCGTAATAGAGTGGACTATAAAGTGATCCTATGTATGCATCAAATTATGTGGAGATGTGAGTGATATAATGAGATCTATCTTCCCATATGATGCGAGTGATATTTGGACCCCATGATCGAGTAGGACTACTAAATGCATGAGCATGTTTAAATGAGTCAATATGAGAGATATTGAGTTCATTTGCTTGAGTGATCTACTTAGAGATCAAGAAACACAAAGATTGATTAGAGAATGACACGGTCTATGTCTTATTGATCAATCTAAATATCGATGATAGAAGGACAGAGTCATATATTATAATAGTCACAGAAAGGTTATGTTGGATTCGACATTCTCATCACTTAGATAGCAATGATGCATTGCTAAATGTCGCTCATTGTTTATGTATCTAAATTGTTTAGATGCATTGTCAACATTACGAGAACGTATTGGATCACACACAAAGGATACGATGTCTCGGAGATAAATTGAATTTAGTTCGACAAAATTATGATCCAAAATTAGATTAATGAAGTTAGACTCAAATGAATTCAATTGAATTGAGGGATTGAGAGTTTAGGATTTAGGGTTTAGGATTTTTTTTTTTTGCATGGATCGCTTGAAGGGATCTCAACTTTTCGATGTGTTTTAAAGTTTTTTCGCATAGAAATCCCTACACAACGTGGACTTCTATTCTTTCTATGCTTGACCTCACCTCGGCGGAATAGAAGTTATGAGTGAAAGGATGTGGGACCATGTCGAGTACTAGTCTTTCCATGCTGACTTCGGTGCAGAGCAAGATCGAAGTTAGGCGTGCATAAGAGGAGCGCTCAAAGAATCAGTGCCCAAACTCTCAGATAAGCACTTGAGAATGAATAATATTCATTAAAAGGTTAATGAATATTATTATTAGAGGAAGATCAAGAGTTATTCTCTTCATTGGATGAAGAGAAGATAAAAAAACTAAAATGAACATCAAATGTTTTGGTATTCATTGAGTTTTATTAGCATTCACACTAGGAAAGCTCAAGGGACAAAAATCCTTGGTATTCATTGGATGAATATAAAAGTGTCTCTTGTCATTTTGGAAAGAAACAAGTGTTCATTGTTCTTCTTCCTCCTTCCTCCATCTCTTGGCCGAAACTCCCTTGTAGGTTTTTGGTGTTTCGTGAACCATCCTATGTTGCTAGCACAACTAAGTGGTTCTTCTCCGAGGCGTAGATCGTGTGGATACTACTAGAGGCACGGACACTTGAACGTGCAAGAGATCCAGCGAACCAAGGACGAGCGGGACAAGCGAAGGGCACACACCAAAGATATAATCCTTAGTTAGATAGATCAAACTTCGTACTAATTTTTTTCGCTGGATCGCTCGAAGGGATCTCAAATTTTTGATACGTTTTTAAGTATTTTTCGCATAGAAATCCCTACACAACGTGGGCTTCTATTCTTTTATGCTTGACCTCATCTCGACGGGATAGAAGTTTTGAGTGAAAGGATGTGGACCATGTCGAGTACTGGTCTTTCATGCCGACTTCGGTGCAGAGCAAGATCGAAGTTAGGCGTACATAAGAGGAGCGCCCAAAGAATCAATGCCCGAACTCTCAGATAAGCATGCGACTTCTTTCTTAAGTAGAGTGGAGCATTACTCTTATTAAATAATATTAGGCCCAATGTGGGATTTTGGTCGATTCTTCGATTTAAATCCGTTGATGGATCTACAGAGCTCCGAGTGCACCCATTTTAGTTCTTGTAGATTCCTGAGGTTGCAAGATATTGTGCAAAACTGGGGTAACAACCTCTAACGTGTCGTGGAAGAAGAGAAGAGAGAAAAAGATCGCGCGGAGCAACGAGACAAAGACGCACAATAGAGAGAGAAAATACGAGGAAGAAGTAGAAGAGGAGAGAGAAGAAGGAGAAGAAGAAGAATTACCATAGTTCGGCGACGTGCATACTCTACAAACAAGGCCGAAGCTTTATTAGAATTCTTTCTACACAAGAGAATACATCTTATTCTCTTGATACTAATGACGATGATAGAATGACTTACAATGATCCCTATAAATAATGCATAAACTCAAACCTAGTAAAACCATAAAAGAATTTTGTTAGGAAAAATCATAACAAAATTCTATTAGAAAAAACCTTAACATAATTTTATTAGAAAAACCTTAATAAAATTTTGTTAGAAAAAATCTTAATAGATTTTTCTTCCATGACATCTATTATTCAGATATGAGCCACCCGTACACAATCTCCACCTTGGCTAATATTCACCCCTTCGAAGAACACGAGTATCTGAGTAAAACTCCACCTGGAACTCTAGGTTTGGGCTTCCTTTCTCTAGCATCTAGAGACATGGATTAAGTTCAAGCAATGCTTGAACTTTTCTACAATCACTGGCTTCGTCAACATGTCTGCAACATTGTCTGCAGTGTGAACCTTCTCAAGTTGAATTTCCCCAGAAGCAATTAACTCTCTAATCTTGTGAAACCTTACATCAATGTGTTTGGTTCTCGCATGATATACTTGATTCTTCGCCAAATAGATAACACTCTGACTATCACATAACAACTTGACTCCACCTCACTGAACGTCCAATTCTCTAACCAACCCCGTAAGACATAAAGCTTCCTTCGCTACTTCAGCTACTGCCATGTACTCTGACTCCGTAGTAGACAATGCAATAATAGATTGTATCATAGACTTCCAACAGATAGGTCCTCCTGCCCTAGTGAACACGTATCCTGTAATAGACCTTCTATCATCTAAATCTCCTATATAGTCTGCATCTACGTACCCAACAACTAAAAAATCTTCTGGTTGTCTACTGAACATGATGTCATAATCAGTTGAATTTCTCAAGTATCTAAAAATCCACTTCACTGCATCCCAATGCGGTCAACCAGGATTTGAGAGAAACATGTTGACCATACTAACTGCTTGCGCCAGATCTGATCTTGTGCAAAGCATGGCATACATGAGACAACCAACTGCACTAGCATAAGGAACCTTTGACATCTCTTGGATCTTCTCATCTGTCTTTGGGCACTATGTACTGGATAACTTGAAGTGATGTGCTAGGGGTGTGCTCACCAACTTTGCATTCTTCATGTTAAACATATTCAACACCTTTTCCACATAGCTACGTTGAGACAACCATAATCTCCTTGTAGCTCTGTCTCTGTGAATTTCCATCCCAAGAATCTTCTTGGTTTCGCCAAAATTTTTCATGTCAAATTCCTTGCTCAATAGTTTCTTTAATTTGTCGATATCTTTCATTTTCTTAGTAACAATGAGCATATCATCTACATATAGAAGTAAGTAAATCTATGATTCAGCTTCAAGGCTCTTCACATAAATGCAACAATCATACTCACATCTCCTATATCCATTTTGAATCATGTATGAATCAAAACACTTGTACCATTGCCTAGGAGATTGTTTCAATCCATAGAGTGATTTCTTCAACTTGCAAACCAATTGCTCTTGTCCAGGCTGACTAAATCCTTCAAGTTGAGATATAAAATTTGCTCCTCCAAATTACCATAAAAAAATGTCATCTTCACATCCATTTGCTCTAGCTGCAAATCGTGATGTGCTACCAAGCCAACACCGCTTTGATTGATGTATGTCTCAACACTGGAGAGAAAATCTCATCATAGTCAACCCCCTTTCTCTGTGAGTATCCCTTTGCTACCAAACGAGCCTTGAACGACTTTACTTCTCTTTCCTCTAATATTGTCTCCTTCTTCTTGAATACCCACTTACATCCTATGACTCATTTTCCCTCAGGAAGTTCCACTAGATCATATGTTTGGTTCTTATGCAATGACTCCATCTCTTACGCTATTGCACCCATCCACTTGTCCTTCTCAGAGCTATGTACTGCCTCCTGAAAAGATATAGGATCTTTGCTATTGGTGATGAGTGCATAAGATACCAAGTCATCAAATCCGTATTTGGTGGGTGGTTTTATAACTCGTCTCGTTCTACCTCCAGTTATAGTGTGATGCTCTATGCTCTCTGAGCTAAAATCATCAGAATCATGAGTCTCTAGCTCCACCTGCATAACCTCTTTCTTCTTGTTGCTCTGTGATGTTTCCTTTCCTTCATCATGAGTACGTTGTAGCATGACTTTCTCATCAAACATCATATCTCTACTGATCACCACCTTGTTTGCCTTAGGATCTCAAAGCTTGAAGCCTTTAACACCTCTCTGATTCCCCAGAAAAATATACTATTTTGACTTTGCATTCAACTTTGATCTTTCCTCGCTAGATATGTGTATATAGGCTGGACATCCAAAAACTCGATGATAAGAGTAATCTACTGGATTCTCTGTCCATACTTCCTCTGATACTTTGCCTTCTAGTGTTATCCTTGGTAATCTATTAATGAGATATTTACTACTTTCGCCCAGAAATTCTTTGCTCCTGCATTTAAACTGAGATATCTTGCCTTCTTAATGACTGCCTTGTTCAACCTTTCCATCATACCGTTCAGTTGAGGTATCCTACGAACTGAGAAATATCTTATTATTCCAAACTACTTACAAAATTCTTGGAACTTTGAATCTGTGTACTCTGTCCCATTGTCTGATTCTCCACTTTAGTTTTCCATAGTTTAAACTTCGCAAAAGTTTCTGACTTATGACGCATGAAGTATACCCAAACCTTTCGTGAAAATCATCAATAAAACTCACAAAATATAAGTGTCCTCCACGTGATGCTACACTGGCTGATCCCCAAAGATCCGTATGTGCATAGTCTAGAATCTCCTTCGTCTTGTATATTGCTGTCTTGAATTGCACTTTGCTCTTTTTCTCAGAACGCAAAATTTATAAAATTCAAGTTTACACGTCTTGACGCCCTTCAACAATCTCTCTTGTGAAGCTCTAGCATCCCACATTCACTCATATGCCCTAACCGCATATGTCACAAGACTGTACCTTCTGATTCAGACTCTACTGAGGCGACTCCACCTACAATTATAGTCCCTATCAACTTGTAGATGTTCCTTGCTACCTTTTATCCTTTCATTACTGTCAAAGCTCCCTTGTTGACCTTCATCACCCCACTCACTGATTTGTAATTGCAATCTATGTCATATAGTGTGCCTAGTGAAATCAAATTCTTCCTTAAATCTGGTATGTATTTAACATCACATAAAGTTTTGATCACATCATCAAACATCTTGATTCTAATATTCCTTATGCTGATGACTTTACAAGATGCATCATTTCCCATCAACACTAAACCAGAATCTACTGCCCTATAGGTGTCAAACCACTTCTTGTTTGAAGTCGTGTGATATGAACATGCAGAGTCTAAGATTCATGCATTTGTCAGCTGCTCCAAACTCAACATAACTGATAGCATATCTCCATCACCACTATCTAAATTTTTTTCAACTATGTTTGCAGACTTTATTGAATTACCTTTATTTTCTGCAACATATATCTTTATCTCTGGATAATCTCTCTTTATATGACCTTTGCTTCCACACTTGTAGTACGTGATTACCTTCTTCCTTCTCGGCTTAAAACGAGTCTTATTATCGCTGCTTGATTCATATCGAGTTTTGTTCCTAACATGCTCTTGATTAGTATTCACCACAAGCCCTTCTCCTTGAGAGTCACTTGTAGCCCAACAAAGCACCTGTGACCTCCAATTTGAGAGTTTCCTTCCCCCACATCAGAGGAGTAACCAAATTCTCATACGCAGAAGAAGAAGATAGAGAAGTTAGCAAAATGAGTGTCTTGTCTTCGTCCTCGATGTTCACATCAACCCGCATCAGATCGCTTATAATTTAGTTGAATATATTGATGTGCTGGCTCAGATTGATTCCCTCTATCATCTTCAACCCGAATAATTTCTGCTTAAATACAAGTTGTTTGTCAATGACTTTAACATGTACCGGCTTTCCAGCTTTTGCCAAACTGCCATCGGTGACCCTTCATCCATGGCATGATACATCACATCATCCGTAAAACAAAGTCTAATTGTTGCAACTGCCTTCGCCTCAAGTTCTTCCCAATCTGATCTCTCCATGCTTTCCGATTTTCTTTCTCTTAGGTTTTCGTCATGGCTTGTTGCACAAACAAGTCCTTGACCCTCCTTTGTCATAATCCAAAGTTTTCAGTTTCGTCAAACTTCACCATATCAAACTTACAGAAGATGTCCCCGACATGTTGAAAAAAAATCTACTAAACCTTGCTCTGATACTAATTGTTGTGTAAAACGGGGGCAACAACCTCTCAACCTCTAAAGTGTTGCGGAAGAAGAGGAAGAGAGAGAGATCGTGTGGAACAACGAGGCAAAGACGCATAATAGAGAGAGAAAATACGAGGAAGAAGTAGAAGAGGAAGAGAAGAAGGAGAAGAAGAATTACCGTGGTTCGACGGCGTGCCTACTCCATAAAAAAGGCCGAAGTTTATTAGAATTCTCTCTACACAAGAGAATACACCTTATTCTCTTGATACTAATAATGATGATACAATGACTTACAATGATCCTATAAATAATGCCTAAACCCAAACCCTGTAAAACCATAACAAAATTTTGTTAGGAAAAATCTTAACAGAATTTTATTAAAAAATCTTAATAAAATTCTGTTAGGAAAAATCTTAATAGATTTTTCCCCATGATATCTATTATTCAGATATGAGTCATCCGCCAACACAAGAAATTTAAATATGTAATCCATTATATATTTCGGCTATCCGGAGGTGTTAAAATGAAATAAAAAAAATCGACAACAAATCTATATTTGGCTTAATACATGGGCTTGATATGATTCAATATCGGTCCACATTGGGCCTGATGTTGAATCATATCAGGCCCAATGTGGGTTTTTTTTTTTATTTTTCAGTTTAAACCCATTGATAAACTTAGAGAACTCTGATTGCACCCATTTCAATTCCTGTCGATTCTTGAGGTTGCAAGAAATTCAAATATTCTATCTATTATTTATTTGGGGTGTCCAGAGGTATTAAAATGAAATAAGAATGAATCAATAAAACCCACCATTTTATTCTGCTAACTGCACTTTGTTTTGTTTATAAATAAAATAAATTTTTTCTTCAAAAAGGTGTTAAAGATGATTTCTATTTACTTTTCCTACTGGATGTTCTTGTGTCTGTGACTTGATTTTATGATTCAAATACTTTTCTATCCTTGTCAAAAATATGATTTTGGCTCAACAAAATTGCTTGTATGCTAATTATTCAGTTCAAATTACAAAATCTGAAGTGAAATAAAATTTAAAAATTTTCAGATCTAATGGTATTTTTATTTGCTCTTATAAATAGGTTAGATATGCACTTATATCAGACCTACGTTGGGCTTAATATGGAATCATATCAGCCCACGGTTCTTCTCTTGGCTAAGATACATAGCTAAATTTTAAACACTGTGGGCCCACATTATGCATGCATGCAAATAAAAAAAGGGAAGGAGAAGAAAGGAAAGGAAAGAAAAGAATAAGAAAAAAGTTGGTTTTGTCAAAAAGGTAGAATGAAAAAAGAATATAATTGAGTATGATATTTGGTAAACATAAAAGTAATGTGTGTTTTGGATCAATTCAAAAACCTATGTGTCTTTTGATCCATTCGAAAACCTACCTGTGTACTTTGATATATTTTTTATATAATTCAGATATTCAAATTTCATCAGCAATACTTAGAAGATAGTAAAAGGAATTTAACTAAGACCATCTAAAGATCAAAACAATCATGCATGCAATCCTCACAATAATCAATAAGCATGGTGATTTCAATCCATTTGAAATAACAAAGCAAGATGCAACCTCACAAGGTTAATGTACCTAATCTAACTCTCTCACTTAAATATGGAGGTGGGGTTTCACTCGATACAACTCAGAACATCTCACTATCATAAGCTCACTCATTTTCTAATTCTCAATCACCATAAAAACATAGTATGTATGAATCAAATGCATTTATTAAGAATTGAGTCAAAAAGAAACTAAGGGAAACAAACAAAATGTGCAAGGAAAAAGAATTAATGAGAGTGAGAGAGTTGGAATTATAAACCTGATCAGTTGGCTATATAAAGAAGAATATCTCCAAATAAACTTCACCTTGGTTCAGGGGTTAGAGGACTATAGAATCCGATATGTATCATATTATTCAGGCAGCAATGCAACCAAGAGATTTATCAACAGCAGATTTTTATTTGCTTGAGTAACTTCTACATTTTTTTTTTTGAATTCTGCAGTAGTACTACCAACATTAATCAAGAAATCTCTAATGCACAATCGATCTCTATAATTCATGAATTCACAGATTAAAATTCAGAAATCAGGCTCAACAGAACTCAAAGCGTTGAAATTGCCACAAGGTTTCAAACTGATTTAATCCACTCAAATTCTAAAACAACAGCTGTCCAGAAATCAGTTCCAAAGAATCTGGATTTAAGGAAGTTTCATGATTGGTTACGAAGAGCTTTGTAGAGGGAAGAATTCTAATTAACGCTCAAACAACAAGAGCCTCAATTGAAGTGGTTGCTTTTTAGAAACAAAAATCAGAATTGGCACCAACAGGGTTACAGTTTGTTTTTAAGAAGACCGATCAGTTTCATCACCTAATTCTCAACAATTAACAGGGTTCGAATCTTGACAAGAATAGAGAGGATGTCACACCAATTGACACTAGAAAGGTTACAACTTCCCTTGAAGTTGTTACTGTTCAAAAACTGCAAATAAATTTAGCACGCAGCAGTTCATACTCAATTCCATTTCCAATTTTCAGAATTACAGCTTCGTGCAATTTACTTCATCGATCCACACCTCGCTACAGTGAAAGAAACCAAAACCTAATGAAGTTGATGGGCTAGATAGTTCCTAACAATTACATCAGCTGCAGCTCTTGCATTCCAATTCCAGCAGTCTCTCTTGAAACTCAACCAACTTGCTGATTTCTGCACTGCAGTTTCCAGCAGATTTTCTTCAATTCCAGGTGATGAATGGTTCCAGTACTAACAAGTACAATTTCATTGGAATTCATGCTAACCCAGTAGATCCTACTTCAAGCTGTTGTCAACTTCCCAGCAGCACTCTGATGTTATAGTTTCCCTTTGGCTTCATATGCATCTCAATTTCCTTAGTGGAGTGGTATCAGAACATTGTATTCAATGTAGTTCAGCTTACAGGATTCAAATCTAGAACTCTGATTTCATGGGGTATTGATGACCTGGTGGGTGTTGCATGTGTTAGAGTTATGCACCATCTTTGCATTATTGCATGCTAGTAATCGTCAGCTCCTTTGTGGTCTGATCCTGTCGCCTGTTATATGATCTGCACACTTAAGCACTCATGGATTAGTGGTTACCGTTGGATGTGTGCATATGCTCTATACTGCTCCGCTTGGCCGCTCATGGGTAGTGGTTCCGAAACGTGATAGCAGACAGGGATTCCTCCTCTTTCTAATGATCTGAGGAGATGAGAGAGATATCTCCCCCATTTGTACATGGGGCAAAGCGATAGCTCCATCAGCATCCTGTCCACTCAGTCAGTCAGGAGCAGTGATGGCAGAGTGCGTACAGTCGTCACAGCTCTACCCACTTAGTCGATGCATGTGACATATCTCGGTGGCTTGACTGGTGTCAGAGGTGACCATGTCATTGCATCATGTGCATATGATGCATTGTGTATTTGATTGTGATTGTTGCACTTGTTTGCTGCATATGTTTGACATGCACATACAAGAGATATTATGTGTTTGGTGTCGATAACCCTGCACCTACTCGTATGATACGAGCCTTTTATGATCAAGATAGACTGATTTTTGATATGTACATTCATTTGTTACTTTCAGTTATGCATATTTTGATATTTCTTTTGAGACTGTATCCTATTGTTCCTTTATAGCTTGCACAGCTATTTATATTGTCATGCACATCTATCTCTATACCCGCAGAGTCCACTTGGACTCACCACCCATCACCCTATTTTTGTTTTCAGGTTGATTGGTCGTCAGGGGAGCCCAATTGCCAGTTCCAGATCCCAATGACTCCGACTTGAGTTCTTCCGCTTGTTTATATTTTCTATTTTAGCATACTAAGTATTCTATATTTGTTTTGCATCGTGGACTTATATTGGGCTGTATTGGACTCGTGGTTTGTATTTTTGAGTCCTCTTTTGGACTTTATGGGATGTTTTGCTGCGCGCCTGTCCGGAGAGTAGCTCAGGTGAGTTTTATGGATTTTATAGCTATGGATTCATTTCTTTTATATGTTATATCCTTATTTGACGTCAGAGGTCATATATACTGCGTGAGTATTTGTATTTATGTTCTAAATTATCCGTCATGCAGGGGAGATGCTGTCCGATTATATATTGAACCACGTGGAACAAAATACAAAGTATGAAGCAAACTATCGAAGCAAAGTGTAAAAATAAAGAAAACTATGACGTAAAAGAAAAGAAAAGAACGAACTCCCCTTTATTCCACGCGGTTGTAGGAGATTTAGAAGTAAGATCCACGCCAATAACGGAACGATCCTTCCTGGTGGTTAGAGTCGATTATGGCGTAATATTCACTCCGAAAGTAGAATGTTATACATTAAATCCATGACCGCTCCTTCACCCTATCCTCTTTGAAAGTTCTTCCTGGAGGTCAAAGGTGGTGCAGTTGGAGCACCCATTCAAGAAGCCTACAGCGACCTACAATACTACGGGAAGGAAACACCAACCGCACGCATGCGAGGTAAGAAAGAGATGGAACAAAATTAGTTTCTATAAAGTATGGATCTAAAAATGAATCATAGCCTACAAAATCAATCTTAGATACCTCTATAAAATTTTCTAAAAATTCACGAGAGATACTCACCTTGTCGTGTTGAAAAATACTTGGAAGTTCTACAAGAGTGGATGTGATTGTGGCCTCCGCATGGTTAGGTAAGGCCTTCTCCTCAAGCTCAAGCTCTAGTGGATGTACAACCGAAGGTAGTAATTCTTGGGTCCTTGGCTCCACAACACAAGTCCCTACACTCTCATCATCAATATCTGGTTCAGGTAATAATGTAACTAAAAGAGATGATTCTTAGGTCCTTGCTTCCACCATGCAAGTCCCTACACTTTTATCATCCACATTAACCATGCCTACATCATCAATAATATCTGCAACAACAATATCAACAGAGTTAGGATCAACAACAACTATATCATCACAACATAAAAGACTAGAAGAGCCCTGTAAAGCAGTGGAATTAGAGTCACTACTATCACTAATTCCACAATCCATCTCCATGTCATCCTGCAATCTAAATGGAGTTTGATATGCTAGAAAAGGCTGAGTGCTCTGCTAATGTGTGTCCCCACACTCGATTTGTCTACTGCCAAATTGATGAGAACCGGCAGCCATGTTTTCCAATAGTTCCCTAGCTTCATCAGGAGTCTTGTCAATCAAGGCGCCTCTACTAGCTGTATCCAGCATGTATTTATCCATCAACAATAATCCATCATAGAAATACTAGATAAGTGGTTGCTCACAAATCTGATATTGGGGACAACTGGAGCAAAGTTCCTTAAATCTCTCTCAATATTCATATAATGACTCTCCCATGAATTGTTGAACTATGTGAATATTCTTCTAGATAGTTGCAGTGAGAAGAAAGGAATCTCAACAAAAATAATTTCCCCATCTCGTGCCAGCTATTAATTAAACCAGGAGGAAGACCATACAACCAATCCTTTGCTATATTTGCCAGTGAAAATGGAAATGCTCGAAATTTGATGTCTTCTACTGATATGCCATATAGTGTCATGGTTGAGCATGTATCATGAAATTCCTGCAGATGCCTAGTTGGATCCTCATCAGAAAAATCATAGAAGGTTGGAAGTAATGGTATAATTCCATATATCAACTTAAAGTCCAACTTAGGATAAGTCAAATCTTGTGTCCATAGTTCTCTGAGAGTTATGTTATCATGATCCATGTTGCATACAAGAAAGAGTTCCTGGTCTTACATGAATCACTAGCAAACAAAATCAAAGACACATAAAACATACAAATATAAAGCATATGGTTGCAAAAGACATAAAGCATGCAAATAATCTCTTTTTTTTTAGGAAAAATAGGTAAACAATCCTAAGATTATCAAACACCACTAAAAATTCCCATAAAATGTCTTGTCATGACACGTTTACAAATAATAAAGTGTCGAACCCTCTACACTACTATAGCATAGAGTAACTCGAATCATTTCTCGCAAGGAATGTAGACGGTGAATTATAATCCTAGGTTGAATGTTATTGCTTGGTATTTTGATGTTCAAATGGGGGGTTCGGATTTTGGGTTCTAAAGATAGAATTGAAAGATAGTGCAAATAATGGAAACTAACCAAACCTAAACTACGATCATAACAAACCAAAGAAGAACAAGCTACTAAGGAAACTAAACTACATCATGACATTGAGAAGAAATAAGGCATCCAAACTAACTTAACTACTGAGTTACAAAAATTAAACTTGGACAGAAATAACAAGATCAAACATAGATGGAAATAAAAAATCTATCACTTAAACTACAACGATCAAATGTATAAGGAATCAACCCAAACATTCATCACATGGAAGGAAATCTACGGTTCACATATGTGAATCTAAAGAACTAAAGGTGCTTATAACCCGAGTTAGGGCATCTCCAAGCTCATGCCAGATCGGATCTGAAGAAAGGAAGAAGATCATCAAACCTCAGTTCTGCGCCGAAAAGAGGATGGGGAAAACGATGGCTGGTGAGAGCTTCCAGGAGGCCAGAGATGAAGATGGATGGTGTAGGAGAAGCCCTAGATCTTCATGGATCAGAAGGACCAATCTCTAGTGGCCAACAATGGAGGCGATCAGCGATCTAGAGATCCTCCGTTTCGCGAGCATCCTTGCTCCGTCTCCTCTCCGTGATCACGGAGAAGATGATGGAACACCGGAACTGGATGGAGAAGGAAAACACTTAACTCTAGGTGGTGGGTGAAGCTCCGAAGATGAACGGCGGCGGAAGGTGATCCTCCTCCCTTTGATTGCGCGCCTCCTTCCTTTGTCCAAATCGCCCAAACCAAAAAGCGAAACGCTCGCCCAGCGCCCCGTCAGTCCGCTACAAGATCAATACGAAGAAGATAAATCACGATTATCACTGATATAATGAGACATCTGGGGTCGAGAAAATTAATGCCAACAGACCAGATCCTTTGTCCAAATCGCGACCCTGAGAGCTGTAGCTTCTTATTCCCTTTTAAATCTCACCCAGATCTGAACGAATGATCCAGAATGCTTTGGATCTTGATCAACGGTCAGATAAGATCAGGATCAAAAACTTTAGATTTTGATTTACGGAGATGATCTACTTCTACTTGGGTTGGATAGATTAGGTCTTCAACGAATAACTCAGATCTTTCATATCTTGATAAACGGTCAAAATTATTCTAGAGTTTGATCATCCCATTTAAACTCAGATTTGAGCCCAATTTGAATTAATCCATTCGAGTCTATAGTCCTTTTGATCACCAACAATATAACATTTAAATATTAGAATTAAATATTATAAATTAAAAATAAATTATAATTAAGTTTAAAAATAAATAAAACTTATGAAATATGATGTAAATATAAAATTAATATATGAGATATATCAGTGAAGATATCATGTCAAAATAATAATTATCATGCCCCCACATGCAAGGCCGCCGCGCCAGTCTTGCACGTCGCCGGATCCTCTGTCTCGGGGTTTTGCTCGACGGTGATCGTCGACGAGTCGTCCGATCGACGATCGGATACCATTAATAATTTTTTATCATCGTCCCGAATAAGACGATATCCTCGGAGAACGATGAATCGGTCGGAAACGTCGCATTACAATCTCGACGGTGAATACGACAACATTACAATTACGGTGATATCTGATGGGTTCACCGTACCCCAGGATATAGTTTTGTTCGGGATGACGATCGGAGGCCGTCGATTATGTCCGATCGTTGATCGGATGGTTCGCCGATGATCGTCAATAAACGAGACAGAAAGATAGAGACCGGATCCGGCACAGAGGATCTGACCCTCAGTCATGCACGCGGCAGTGTGCGACAACGGAGAGCTGTTTTTTTGGGTAAATTTTTCTAAACTCCCTACTTACCAAGTCAACTTTGCATGCAATCCCTACACAAATTTTTCTTTGCATGCAGTCCCTGATATGATGTTTGGCGAGTATTATTTGAAGAAAATTGAGTATAAAAGTTAGAAAATTGAGTATGGCAGGTTGTATCCACCACATCAATAACCCATGTACTCAATTTTCACTCTTTTATACTCAAGTTTCACTCTTTTATACTCAGTTTTCACTAATGTATACTCAATTTTCACCCTTTTATACTCAGTTCCATCAGAGAGTAAAAACAAAGAAAAACTTGTGCGGAAAGTGAATGTAATGTTTGACTCCCATTAGGGATTTAAAGTAACTTTACCGTTTTTTTTTCTATCTGCTTTTTTTATTTTCTATTTTCCTTTCTTCGAATTTCTTTTCTCGGATTTCTTTCTTTTGTCTATCCTTTCTTTCTTTCCATCTCATCTTTCGGAATAAACATAACACTAAAGCTCAGTTTACTTGGAGGTATCGAAATAAAAATCATGGAAAAAATTTCATGGTGAAAAACTTTTCCTTATTTACTTCAAAGGATAGAATGAATTATTTTCTTTTTTTTTATTTGTCTAATGGACCCATAAATTTATGAATCTGTGGAAGGATATTTTTTTTTATCATTGTTCAAATTCAAAACAATGATAAAAAAAAAATATCCTTCCACAGATTCATATTTTTTTTTATCATTGTTTTGGATTCATATTTTTTTTTTATCATTGTTTTGAATTTGAACAATGACATTTAAAGTGGACGGAAAATCATTCCCTCCAATATGTCAAGGAAAATAATATGTTCAATAAAAAATCTTTTAAAAAAATTTAATGAATAACATGATATTTTATATATTGTGATCTTCGACAGATTTATCGTACCTTTCAGGGTATAATTTGATTCAAAATGATGATTAAAAATTCTTGATAATGTTCGAACAATAATCGAATATGTATATATAAAATATCAGATCATTCATTATCTATGTTATTGAATTTGTTCACTAAATGTTAACGTGCCAAGCTATTTTTCGTAGTTAGCGACTAACCTCACGCGACCCCGAAAGGTGGTCCCACAATTGGTCTCTCTAGCGGCCCCGCGTGGCAGTCCTCTTCCTTCACGATGGCCTCGCCAGGTTGCTTGTGCAACGGTTCTTTAACTTCGTAGCGGCCCCACGTACGATTGGAAGTGGCATGACGTTGAGGATCTTCCGCGGTGTCCAACAATACATTTTAGGCATTGGAATGGGAACGGGTCACGTTCTTCCGCGGTGTCCAAGAGTTTCCATCGCTAACCAATTAGAAAACCCAACTTTCAACTCAAGCCAGACTGCAACATTCCCTGACCTCCTCGACCAAAAGTCTAGTAAATTGTTTTGTTCCGAAAAGAATCGATAACATTGTTCAATCATCGGTGATAGAGTTGAATAGTCCGTGCCCGACACGAGGGACGAAGAAAGTCACGGGGCGCGACCTGACAGATCGAAGCGACCTCCCTTCCTGGACCCCAGAGCCCCCCTCAGGAAACACGTCCAAGAAAGGTAGTCCGAAGACCCCTCCCGGGAGCACCCCGGGAGATTAGCCCTCGAGAACACCTCAGGAGTTATGCCGCCAATGGCCCTGAGCTCACCTCGGGAGATGGAGTCCCCACAATAACCGACCTCAGGCACTAACCCCCCCTCTCAGTACGGATAAGCATCTCAGTAAGAAGTGGTCCCCGTGACCCTTAAATGTTGCAACGGGTGGACGCGTGATAACGGCACAGACCGTTTCAAAGGATATCTCACTACCGCTGAAATAGAGGGCATGGCTTAAATATCGGAGACATGGCACCGATCGGGAGGGGCACGTCTAGTCTATCCATAACAGTATAAAAAGTAGTCCAACCCCTCCGGTAAAGAGGTTACGCTCTCTCAACTTTAGACATCTTCTTTACTTTTCGCAACCTTTTCTTCTCGACGGACATTGACTTGAGCATCGGCGTGGACTCCGCCGGACCCCTGCCGGCGTGTCCCCTAACGCTCCTGTTAATATCGTAGGACCCTAAGTTCCTCCCCCGCCACAGCAACTTCCACAGGGGCAGAGCTCCAGTGTCTGGCCATCGTCGTCGACTATTTCCGAAACAAATTTGGCGTCGTCTGTAAGAAATTAACAAAGTACCTGAAGGAGCACCGATAGCAGGATCAGAGGAACAACCCCTTGCCCTCACAAGAGAGGAACTTGACCGTCTGGTAGCTAACGCCTGTTAGTAGGAGCCCTAGAGCCAATTATGTGATAATTGACTAGAGACATTTTTGTATCATATTTTATTATTAATAAAGGCATGTTTGGTTATTATACTTACTTTGTATTCTGTGCCGAATAACTAAGTATAATAATGTCCTTGTGTAGTAAGTTCATATCTACATTATATCGATTGGTTGAATCGATAGTGAGATAATGTAGAGAACACTATACTAAATTATTCCTAGTCAAGCATTAATTATTCAGGGACAATATTGATGCATGGAGACTAGCATATAGGTCAACTGATGATTTGAGCTCACAAGTCGTGGATATGTGATATCAAGTTGACACATGGGTATACATTGGAGAATGTGTACTGAATGACCCGCCATGAGAAAGTTTCGTAGATTGTCATATGAGTGTCATAGACTTTCTCATGTGACTATTGGTATGAATAGTCCTTAGACCTGAAGTCACTACGGTTCCCTACATAAGGAGTTATGTACTTTGGTATCGTCAAACGTCACCCGTAACATGGTGGATTATAAATGCGATCACTAGGTTTGTAATGAATTATGCGGAGGGATGTGAGTGATGTAGATGGAATCTATCCCTCCCATATGACGGGAGTGATATCTGTGGGCCCCTTGATCGAGTAGGATTACTGAAACGCATGACCATGCTCAAATGAGTCAATATGAGATATTGAGCTCATTTGTTTGAGTGAGCTTACTCGGGGATCAAGAAACACAAGATTGATTGAGGATGACACGGTCTATGCCTCATTGGTCAATCTAGATATCAAGAATAGAAGGACAAGGTCATACATTATCATAGTCAAAGAGGTTTAGTCGGATCTCGACTTTTCTTGTTACTTGGGTAGCAATGATGCATTGCTAGATGCCGCTCATTGTTTATGTGTCTAAAGTGTTTAGGCGCATTGCCAACGTCACGAGAACCTATTGGGTCACACACAAAGGACACAATGCTTCGGGAAAGTTGATCGGCAGATTTGAGCCCGAGTTGGGAACTCGGGAGATCTAAGCCCGAGTTGGGAACTCGGGAGACCTGAGCCCGAGTTGAGAACTCGGGAGGTCAGTTCGGGAGGACTCGAGTTGGGAACTCGAGAGAGACCGAGTCGGAGCTCAGCTGGCCAAGTCGGAGCTCGGCGGGCCGAGTCGGATCTCGGCGGACGGAGTCGGATCTCTCGGCGGGCCGAGTCGGAGCTCGGCGGGCCGAGTCGGAGCTCGGCGGGCCGAGTCGGAGCTCGGCGGGCCGAGTCGGAGCTCGGCGGGCCGAGTCGGAGCTCGGCGGGCCGAGTCGGAGCTCGGCGGGCCGAGTCGGATCTCGGCAGATTGGGTCGGCACTCAGCAGACTGGGTCGGAGCTCGGCAGACTGGGTCGGGAGCTCGCCACTCGGGAGACTTGGTCGGGAGACCAAGTCGGAAGCCCGAGAGGCCCGATCGGAGTTGCATGGAGGAAAGAGAGAAGTCTCTTTTCATTGGATAAAAAGATTCTTTTCTTGCATGGGAAAAGATGAAGAGCCACATGAAAAGATGTGCTCTTTATTGGGAAGCCAAAGAGACACAAACCTCTTCATATTCATGGGATGATTATAAAAGAGGGTCTTGTGACTTTGGATTAGCTCTCCTTCTTCTTGCCTTAGCTCTTCCCTTTCCCATCCTCTCTTCTTCCTCTCCTCCCCTTTGGCCGAAACCTTATTGTAAGGTTCTTGGTGTTCTGCGAGCTACCTCAAGTTGCTAGCACAACTAAGGTAGTTCTCCCGAAGTTGAGAGATTGTGTCCGTGTGGATACGAATAGAGGCACGGACGCTTGAACGTGCAAGAGATCCGGCGCATCTTGGACGAGCGGGATAACCGAAGGGCACGCTTCAAAGATATAAACAGTAGATAAGTCTATTAGATAGATAGCTTTGTACGAGTTTTCTTTCACATGGATCGCTCGTGGGTTCTTGTTTCCGCTGCGTTTTTATTATTTTGTGCCGGGAGAACCCAACAACGCCATCAAGGAAGCGCTGGAGCAACACCAAGTCGAATAGGTCTTCCCGCGACAAGGGGATCTGGCAAGGGAGGAGATCCCCAGAGTCTGTCTCGCATTCACGGAGATCCATTACCCTTGAGGGGCGACAGGAAGGAGCAGCCCCGGGCCTCTAGAGAGAATCTCCCAGAGACTTTGAGAAGGCCCACTCAGTGGCCTCCAGCGTCCAAAGGCACGAAGAAAGACAGGGGAAGAGCGATGAACCCAAAACCTCTCATAAGGTCCCCTCTACACCCTTCTCGTCCGAGATTGTTGAAGACCCCATGCCCAAACAGTTCTGTGGGCGGGGATCTCTGATTATAATGGGAAGACGGATCCAGAGGATCACGTTTGTAAATTTGAGAACGCGACACTCCTGCACCAATATACTGACGGTGTGAAGTGTTGTGTGTTCTTGAACACCCTGTCCGGAGCAGCTCAGCGGTGGTTCCAGAGGCTGCCACAAGGTTCTATCAACTCCTTCGTGGAGTTCAAGACAGCCTTCCTCCATCATTTCGCGAGCAGCCGTCGCTACCAGAAGACGACACTTAACCTGTTCGCCCTCAAGCAGAAGCCTAAGGAACCGCTCAAGGAATACATCCAGAGGTTCAACCGGGTGGCGCAGGACGTGCCTAGTGCAACATCGGAGATACTCGTCAGTGTCTGTACCCAAGGGCTAGCTGAAGGGGACTTCTTCCGATCCTTGGTAAGGAAGCCCCCTGCTAGTTTCGATGATTTGCTGGGACGCTTCGTCAAGTATGTCAATGTGGAAGAGGTATAGTACGCCCGGCGCAAAGACCCTGTCGGAGCCCCCCCCCCTCCGGCGATTCCCCGATCAGACAGGAGGGAGTCCTCGACCCTGACCCGAGGAAAGGAACCTCACCCCGGGAAAGACCATTGGGCTGGTAGGTGCCGGATGGTGGAGACGGTGGACGCCGGAATAACCCGAAGGGCCTGGAATATTAGTTGGGGGAGAAGGAAGAAAGCTCAGGAGGTCCCGCCTGGGCTGCGGTCTCGACCCTTCCGGTCTCGGTAAGATTTACATTTTATTTAAAACATCTGTCTGTGTCTCTCGCAGCAAAATCAAGTAATAAAAGGAGTTGTTTTTTTCAAAATGACAATGCGCCACTAAGGAATTAAAAAACTCTAATACCTCACGGTGCAGCTGATGCCCGGGGTACATAGACTTGGTCTGGGGCATACACGCCCGACCAAGTATCCAAAACCCTAATAACTCGTGGTGCAACCGATGCCCAGGGTACTTAGGCTTGGTTTGGGACATACACGCCCGACCAAGTACCCAAAACCCTAATACCCTGCGGTGCAGCCGATGCCCGGGGTACTTAGGTTTGGTCTAGGACCTACGCGCCCGACCAAGTATCCAAAACCCTAATACCTCGCGGTGCAGCCGATGCCCGGGGTACTTAGGATTGGTCTGGGACATACGCGCCCGACCAAGTATCCAAAACCCTAATACCTCGCGGTGCAGCCGTTGCCCGGGGTAGTTAGACTTGGTCTGAGACCTACGCGCCCGACCAAGTATCCAAAACCCTAATGTCTCGCGGTGCAGCCGTTGCCGGGGTTACTTAGACTTGGTCTGGGACCTACGCGCCTGACCAAGTATCCAAAACCCTAATACCTCGGGTGCAGCCGATGCCCGAGGTACTTAGGCTTAGTCTAGGACATACGCGCCCGACCAAGTACTCAAAACCCTAATACCTCGCGGCGCAGCCGATGCCCGGGATACTTAGGCTTGGTCTGGGACATACGCGTCCGACCAAGTATCCAAAACCCTAATCCCTCACGGTGCAGCCGATGCCCGGGGTACTTAGGCTTGGTCTGGGACATACGCGCTCAACCAAGTACCCAAAACCCTAATGCCTTGCGATGCAGTTGGTGCCCGGGGTACTTAGGCTTGGTCTGGGATCTACGCGCCCGACCAAGTATCCAAAACCCTAATATCTCACGGTGTAGCCGATGCCCGGGGTACTTAGGCTTGGTCTGGGACATACGCGCTCGACCAAGTATCCAAAACCCTAATCCCTCGCGGTGCAACCGATGCCCGGGGTACTTAGGCTTGGTCTGGGTACTTAGGCTTGGTCTAGGACATACGCGCTCGACCAAGTATCCAAAACCCTAATGCCTCGTGGTGCAGCCGTTGCCCGGGGTACTTAGGCTTGGTCTGGGACCTACGCGCCCGACCAAGTATCCAAAACCCTAATGCCTCGCGGTGCAGCCGTTGCCCGGGGTACTTAGACTTGGTCTAGGACCTATGCGTCTGACCAAGTATCCAAAACCCTAATACATTGCGGTGCAGCCGATGCCCGAGGTACTTAGGCTTGGTTTGGGGCATACGCGCCCGACCAACTACCCAAAACCCTAATACCTCGTGGTGCAGCCGATGCCCGGGTACTTAGGCTTGGTCTGGGACCTACGCACCCGACCAAGTACCCAAAACCCTAATACCTCGCGGTGCAGTCGATGCCCGGGGTACTTAGGCTTGGTCTGAGACCTGCGCGCCCGACCAAGTATCCAAAACCCTGATACCTCGCGGTACAGCCGATGCCCGGGGTATTTAGGTTCAGGCCAGGTTGTTTCAGACCGCCACCGAGGATGCAATCCCGGGTGCCTCATAATATCCCTAGCGCCCAGGACAGGTGGGCGCTTCGGAAGCAATGACAAAGTGGCATGCCCGACCCGGGGAACATGAGCAAAATGCTTTAAAAATATAATCCAGGTGTACCATATACTGGGTAACAAAAATATTATTTTATTTATGTGAAAAATACAGGGAGAACAATATCTTAGAGAATTCTCAAGATACAATTGGATGAGAGAAAACACTTTTCTACTTGGGCCTCTCTCCTCTACGGCTCCATTCCTGTAGGGTCGCCAGGCTCGGAATCACCTTCTGAGTATACAAGGCGTGGAAGCCTGTTGACAGGGCTATTGAATCTTTTTCACCTTCTGGGTACTCCATTCGAGTAGTCAGCGACGGGCGAGGACGCCTGAGGTAACACATGGGTGGCTCGACCCTCTCCGAAGACCTCTTCCTTGCAAAGATGCGGCCGAGTACAACATTCAAAAGGCTGAAAAAAGAGGAGGGGGAACAACGACTGTAATTTCTCTTCGGAGCGTGTAATGACGCAACGAAGAATTGCCTTAACAGGAGAGGGGAACAGCAACCGCAATTTCTCAATGAAAAGAAGAAAGAAAAAGAGAAAAACCAGCGGCTGTAGCCCCTCCCCTCTTGGTGATGATGTATCCCACAAAACGCCATCCTCCGCCCAAAACATGGGGAAAACAAGGATCCGGAAGAGAATGACGTCTGCAGGCGCAGGAGAAGGCAACCATCAGGATACGTCATCTCCTCTATGCTCCCTGCCGGGCCATGTAAAGTCTTTTCTGAACTCCTCAGATAATCCAGGAGTCCCACATCCTCCAGGATCTTCAGCGAGACCCTGGACCTCATCTCCACCATGCTCCCCGGTAAGGGTAACACCACAAAAGTTTCTACCTTTGAGGGGTCCCTCAACCAAAAACAATCCTGCATCCTCGGCATTGGGCAGCTTGGGCGCCAACGAGGATGAAGGGAGGAGAGGTGACATCCAGCCAAAAAGAAGTAAGCAGACAGAAGGGATGAGGGAGACAGCACACCCCTCTCCCCTATTTATAGTGAGGGATGCCTCTCCGTACAGTTAACGCGAAGAGAGCGCCAAAGCAGCAACAGACGTCGAAGCGTCGTTTCGACCAACGCGTCCACGCCGTACCTCGGAACCCACGACTCTTTATGTGTCCATTCAAGAGGATTGCGTATAAGGCGGAAGCGACGGTTTGGGAGCCGCTCGCATACGCCAGAAGGAAGCATTGGTGGGGACCCGTCAGGGATTTAAATACAGACATGAAGTATTGACTTGTAGATTTTTTTTAGGAGGGTACCTTTTCCATTCATTATACTCGTAAAAGCGAAGACATGAGACACGTTGGACAAAGGCACATACACCAAGAATAGTGAAAGTGATGGCATTAATTCAAAACTGCTACAATGAGGCCCGATCCCCCGAGGAGTGGGGGACTTCGCCAACGCGGGCCCTCGGGCAAAGACCCCTCTCTAGCGCAGAAGGCACCTACAATCGCGGGTCGGCATCAAGAGGGAGGAGCTGGTCCTCCTTCAACTTATCGATAGCCTCGTGGAAGCCCTGCTGTAGGTGCTGCATTACCTGGTCGGCTACAATGGCACGGAACTCATCCGACTCCAGAAACTTCACCTTGAAGCCTGCCTCAGTTTCTTGGAACTAGAAGCTTGGGCAACTCGAAGGGTAAGGAGCTCGACCTCAGCAGCCTCGTAGCAACGTCTCAACCATTCCAGCTCGGCAGACATCTCCGCCTGCTCGGCCAAGGCCTCTTTAAGTCTCTCCAACGTGGCATGCTCATCTGACTGAGCCTGGACCAAGTCATCCTCCAGGACGGACGCGCAGTCGGTGGCCATCAGAAGATCAGACTCCTTTTGATTGAGTTGTTGCGTCTGATCCTGATTGCGCGAGTTCAGTCTCTCGGGCGAGGCTACCATGAGTCGGATGTCACCCAACAACTCCCTCTCCCTCGCATGGAGCTGATCTCTCTCTTGCATCACCTGGAGCTGGTCCTTGGTGACACTCACAACCTTCTCGGACGCTAGATGTTCTCTGTGCCAGGAATTTTGAAGAGCCTGCTCCTTGTCTTGCAAGAGGTTCATCAAGTGATCGACCTTCGCCCGGAGAGCCCTGCTGACCCCTGCCTGCATCAATCCTGCCCGACGCTTGTGGTCAGCTGTAGCCTCGTCCCTCAATGCCCAGCGGGGCATGGCTTCAACCCGGGCCAGGAATACAGACCCCGACTGGTTGTCACCCAATCCTCAACGGCCTGCCATTGCGCCAAGAAGTCAGGTAATTGACGAGAGAACATCCAATGCAATAGTGATTTGTGTAATAGTGATTTGTACCTTCAGGAGAGTCTCCCGAAGAGTGATGAGTGGGCCCGCCGAAAACATGTACGACCACCCCTCCAGAGGTACTCCCGCGCCCCTCAGGCCGCGGCGAACTCAGACGGGGAGGAAGTCGCTCGATGGTGGGGGCTTCAGGCGCAGACTGGAGGGGCCAGAATCGTCTTCCTCGGAGCTAGAAGTTTCCTTGGACACGACCCCCTCGGCCAGAACCTCCTTGAACAACATCGGGGGGAAGGATTGCATGGAGGCCTCTAATGTCGTGTCCAACTTCTTCTTTAGGCGGTTCAGTCACATCCGGTATTGGGTGCATAACACCTCCTTATCCTTGGAAGACGTAGACGGGTTAATGGAGCAGGCCGGAGGAGCTGCGATGACCACCTTCGGAGCAGAGACCGGTGGACCTGGTACAGAGGCTACTACCTCAGTGGGTAGAGTCACTTCCTCTGGCACCGAGGGAAGAGGAGAGGAACGTGCAGAGCGCAACTTTTCCCATGAAGGGCCCAAGCCCTTGGGGAGCCGCCTCTTCTGCCACCTAGCAGACCAGACTACTGAAGAAACAATAGGAGGGGAGGCCCCCTCGCTAATTCCATCTGGACGGATAGCCTTTGGCGAAGATCCACCCCCAGAGGAAATATCCGCCTCAGGGCCGAGCTGTTGATTGGAAGGCCCCTGGCTCACAACCGGCAGGGATGGAACAATAGCCTTGACCCTCTCGGGGGAGGCAAACCCACGGGGCGAGACAGTAGGCCCCCTCAGGGGATTCGGCGGAAGCAGGTGGAGCGTCAAGAGTGGCTGGAGGAGGATTCAATGCCTCCTTGTTGGCCTCCTTCCATCTGATGAGCCTGCCCATCACCTTGGCGAACATGACTTCCTCTGCCCAAACCAGACAGAGAGAATATCAATCAGAACTAAGAGGCATTAAAGGAAAAAGATGAACGTACCCAGGGAAGGGCTGATTCGCGTCACTTTAGGACTGAGGCCTGCTCGGTACATAAGCTCTTCACTCTATCCTAGCCCCGGACCGCTAAAGTCCATACTAGCGAGCACCTCCTTAGCACGCTGGTACACCGGACTGTGGAGAAAGTTCCCTAGAATAGGAGAAGCCGGCAAAATCCTCTATCCAACACAGGGGACTGAAAGGTAAGGACGACAGCTTAATGAAGAAGAATTTCTCCTTTCACCCTTTATGCGAGGAAGGAAACCCCCCTAAAAACCTATGGCCCGGTCGGGTTGCGAAACTAAAGACCCCTCTAGACCCTATCGGGACGAAGAAAGAATGAAAGAGATGAGGGGTCAGAGGAAGATCAAAAAGCTTGAAGACGATATACACCCCTCCCATCTGGGCGAAGGCATTAGGAGCCATCTGGTGAAGGGGGATATCAAAATAGGAGACTATGTTCGTGAAAAAAAGGGTGGATAGGGAAGCAGAGCCCTAACTCCATCTGCCTTAAGAAGAAGGTCAACATGCCTGCAGGGAGCTCCACAGGCGTCTGACCCACTTTGGGGAAGACCATTGTCATCTCGGCCGAAATGTCATAGGCCTCAGTGGCCGCCTACAAGGCTTCCGATCTCACTCTCGAGCAGGTGAACTCATACCATTCTGCATGATAGCTTTGCATGATCTCTAAGAAGGAAGACAAGAAGGAGACGAACTACTCACACGCAAGAGAGGCTTTACGAGAGAAGAAGACAAAGTGCACCCAGCCGCCGAGTCGGAAGTAGGTGTAACATCTGCACCTTCCCCTCTTATACTCAAGCAGCCGCTTGCCTGGACGTAAGGGGGAGGAGACACGTGGAAAGAAAGAAACCGCCGCACACAGGCAGTCGCTTGTCGCGAGCCGGCCAGGATGGCACACATCCATAAAAGCTCATAGAGATGGTTGTTGGGTCACGTGGCAATAAAGTATTCGCTAGGGCACCCCGTCACCCTCATAAAAGAACCATGCGCCTTTATGATAAAGAGACAAACGTCATCATAGTCCCTCCAGAGTCGAAGTAGCCTTTTTGAAAAAGCATGAGACCATTAAGGAGATTTCTCGGAACTCGGGATAAAAGTTACAATCCAAAGGCCCCGTATAACTACAAGGGTAGTAAGGAGGGCGAAGGCCCGCGACTTCTTTATCACTGCACTAGTCTGATCAGTCAGTCACACTTCTTTCGATCAGACTTGAAGGGAGGAACTTGTGATAGGGTTGAATAGTCCGTGCCCGACACGAGGGATGAAGAAAGCCGCGGGGCGCGACCTGACAGATTGAAGTGACCTCCCTTCCTGGGCCCCAGGGCCCCCTTCAGGAAACGCACCCAGGAAAGGTAGTCCGAAGACCCCTCCCGGGAGCACCCCGGGAGGTTAGGCCTTGAGAGCACCTCGGGAGTTATGGCGCCAAAGGCCCCGAGCTCACCTCGGGAGGTGGAGTCCCCGCAATAACTGACCTCAGGCACTGACCCCCCCTCTCGGTATGGATAAGCATCCCTGTAAGAAGAGGTCCCCGTGACTCTTAAATGTCGCAACAGGTGGGCGTGTGATAACGGCGCAGACCGTTTCAAAGGATATCTCGCTACCGTCGAAATAGGGGGCGTGGCTTAAGTATCGGAGTCGTGGCACCGATCGGGGGGTACGTCTAGTCTGTCGACAGCAGTATAAAAGGTAGTCCAACCCCTCCGGTAAAGGGGTTACGCTTTCTCAACTCTAGACATCTTCTTTACTTTTCGCAACCTTTTCTTCTCGATGGACACTAACTTGAGCGTCGGAGTGGACTTCGCCGGACTCTTGCCGGCGTGTCCCCTAACTCTCGTGTTAACATCGCAGGACCCTAAGTTCCTCCCCACCACAGCAACTTCCACAGGGGCAGAGTTCCAGTGCCTGACCATCGTCGTCGACTCTTTCCGGAACAATCAGGATTCTGCCCACGTGGAAGTCGCTATGGTGGAGAGGAACTCAGTGCCCTGCGAGATTAACACGAGCGTTAGGGGAACACGTTGGAGATTGTCCGGCAGAGCTCACTCCGACGCTCAAGTCAATGTATTAAGGGAGAGTAAGGGTAGTAAGAAAGGAAATGTGTGTAGAGTTCAGAGAGTATAACCACCTTACTGGAGGGGTTGGGCTACCTTTTATACTGATGGTGGCAGACTTGGCGCCTTCCCTTGATCTGTGCCACGTCTCCATGACTCATGTCACGTCCTCCCCCTCTTTTAGGCGGTTACCCGATAGTCTTTAAAATGGTCTGCGCCGTTATCACGCTTCCGACATGTTGCGACATTTAAGGGTCGTGATGACTCCTTATGACGGGGATGTGTATCCGTAGATCCGCAAAGAGGGGGGAGATTGCTACTTGAGGTCGCTTGTTACTTGGGTTCCGCCTCCCGAGGTGATCTCGGGGTCTTCCGGTTCGAGTGAGCATTATAACTCCTGAGGGCTCTCGGGCCTCAACCCCCCAGGGTGATCCCGAGAGGGGTCTTCTGGCTGACCCTCCGGGGCGTGCCCCCTGAGAGGGGTCCTGAGGCCCGGGAAGGAGGGTCACTTCGACCCATCGTGTCATGCCACACAGTTTCACTACAAGAAATATGACTTTCCGCAACGCACATTTATGCTATCCGCAGCGCACATTGTAAGCTGCGAAGTTCAAAGCTGTTGAAAGTCATAAGTTATCTATAGCGCGCATCCGTGCGCTGTAGAAGGGCTTTTTCACAGCGGGCATCCTCGCGTTGCGGAAGGGCTTTTCCGCGCGCTGTGGAAAAGGCCTTCTGCAGCGCGCTGCGGAAGGGCTTTTTCACAGCGGGCATCCTCGCGCTGCGGAAGGGCTTTTCCGCGCGCTGTTGAAAAGGCCTTCCGCAGCGCGCGGATCACGTCTTCCACAGCATGCGGATGCGCGCTGCGGAAGAGGTGTCCACACCTCTTCCGTAGCTCGTGGATGCGCGCTGCGGAAGAGGTGTCCACACCTGACACCTCTTCCGTAGCTCGTGGATGCGCGCTGCGGAAGGTCTTCTAAACCTCCTCACCTTTTCTGCAGCGCGCGGATGTGTGTTGCGGAAGAAGTGCAAAAGATTCAACACACAAATATCACATATACAAATATTAAAGCTCTAATATTTATAATCCAACATACAAATATTGTATACAAAATTATAATAGCACATTCACAATTATAATTCAACACACCATACACCAAATTAGAAAACCATCATCATCACATTTAATCAAAATAATCATTCATTTAGTCACATAAAACAATCCAAACTAGCCACAGAAATTCATCTTTACTACAAAAAAGTAAATGTCAAATTATTAGCAACTGTATCAGTCAGACAAAACAATAAACTTTGATGCCTAAGCTACCGTGCTTCCTAATGCATCCACGAGAAAAAACATCTCGTCGTTTGGCCGAATTAGCTCCACCTTCTCCACAAAAATTTTATCAATCCAAACTTTCCAACAAGATCCACCAAGAGGAACGTGATGTGCTTTTGCTTTTGGATCCGTGGATGCAATTCGACCTTTTGCAACGGCTTCATCAACAGACCAATGAAACAGCTTACATTTAGCATTAACACTGATATCTCCATCACTTACATTCTTTAGTTTTGACTGTATAACAATAAAAAATAGTTAATGATCAAACAAATTTTTAAAATAAAGCATGTTATGATTGATAGGATAAAGTAAAATATTGTATTAAAATAGTTACCTGAGCTGCAACATTGCTATCGCCACCAATAAAATTTCCAATACCGTTACCAATTTCACCACTAGCAACCTAATTTTACAAGTAAATTAATTATTGTTAGTATAATACAAAAGAAATATAGTCTGTAAGACAGTATACAAATGGTAGTTGATAATAGCTCATAGATTAAAACAAATACAGATGGAAAATTTTAATGATAAGTTTGATAATAGCTACTTCATTCCCCTGTGCAGACCTACAACCAGCTGCAATCTCGCAAGCAGCCACCTCCATCTAGGACTCAATTTAGAATCTCTACACATAGGAATTCTCAGCCAGCACTCTTTATCCTCATGTTGCTTTTTCAACATGATCAAGCCCCAATAGATCTGCCACTTTCTAGAGGAATGCTCCCTATAGGCAGTATTCACTCTCGATCGATTACAATGGCACTAGGAATGGAAGCTCTGGAGAGTGCAGACTTACGAAAATAGCCACATTACTAACCTGTTCTTTTTTCCTTTTGTAACTTTAGAGTTTGAAAGAAAGCCTTCATTTCTTGCATTTCTTGCTGAAGATTATGCACTACACTTTGAAGATGCTTAACAGTTGCATTTTTTTCAACAGAAGCTCTAACTTTTGATGGTTTAACTTTTGATTATTAGTGTTAGCATAGGTATGAAAACTTGTAGATATAATAGCGGTTGATAGTCTTATTACTATTTTATCTCCAATAGCTTGACTAATAGGTTGCCCATTTTTCTTCTTGTGACCTTCAATCCAAACTTGTGACCTTGTAATTGTTGTACCGGCAGGAGCTGCTTTTTCCTTAAGTATTTGACATATATAAATATATAAAAAATTGTTAGGAACAAATAATAATATATATAAGAAGATCTGTAGAAATTTTGGAATCCTAATTTTTTATAAATAATAACACTTACCATAATGCTAGCCAATCGGGCATAACCTCTCCGGCTCATCGTGTGAATATGATTTTGATTTACCCTCACTGTAAATAAGGTTCAACTTCTGCAATATTGAATAATACATATCGATGTGCAGCTTGCAATACCGAGTCTTCTAAAATCCTTTTTTTTTTCCTTTAGAAATTGGACGACCTTCCACTAAGTCATTCTCCAAATCCTCATTCCGATCAGAATGGACACCAATACTAGAAGCTTTTTGAAAATATGCACTACAAAATCACATTCTTTCTTCTACGAGATAACACTCAGCTATGCAACCCTCTGACCTTGCTAGGTTCTTCACATACCCTTTTAGTGTTTTCATAAATCTAAATTACAAAACAAAATCACAATCAACAATTGATGGTAACAAAATATAATTTGTTGTATAATATTTATTACCTTTCAAATGGATACATCTAGCGGAAGTGGACTGGTCCACACAAGCGAGCCTCTCTTGCTAAATGAATTGTCAAATGAACCGAAATGGTAAAGAAAGCGGGTGGAAAATACCTTTCTAACATGCATAGAGTTTCAGCAATATTTTTCTCGAGTTGTTCTAAACGGTTCCTATCTAACACTCTTTGACATAATTCATTGTAAAATGCACAAAGCAGAAATAGAGCATTGCGTTGCCCTTTGGGTAAAAGACTTCTCAATGCAACTGAAAGCAATTGTTGCATCAGTACATGACAATCATGAGATTTCAATCCAATAAGCTTACGTTCTTCCAAAGAAACACAATTACCAATATTTGAGTTATAACCATCTGGTAACTTGATTTTTTTCAACCTAGAGTAAAATATATCCATTTCTTTTTTAGACAATGTGTAAGGTGCAGCAGGCAACTGATACATGTTTTCTCCTTTTTTTTGAGGATGTAATTCTTCTCTAATTTTTAAGTCCATCAAATCTTTGCGGGCATTAACACCATCTTTGGTTTTTTTCTTCACGTTTAACAATGTACCTATGATATTCTCACAAATATTCTTTTCAGCATGCATCACATCTAAATTATGACATAACAAAAGCCCCTGCAAGTAACCATCAATACATTTTATAGTATTAGTTCAATATTATAACAAATTCATTAAAAGCTAAGGAATATAATCAATTAACTTACACTCCAGTATGGCAAATTGAAAAAGATGGACTTTTTCTTCCACATTTGAACTGGTTGTTGTACCTTTTTTGAATTCTCCTGCTTCTTCCTCTTTTTCATTGTAGTGTTGCTAGTCTCACCCTTTTGTTTTTTACCCCAATCATTTTCAATGTCTTTCACTGTATTAAAATTTTCTAATCCAGTCAAAGGTCTAGGTTTCCCTTTTTTCTCTTTTTTCCCATTAAACCACTTTTTTTTCTCTCGAAATGGATGATCAGGAGCAAGGAATCTCCTGTGGCCAAAGTATGCAAACTTTCTGCTGTATTTTAGCCACATGGAACATATGTCTTTACCACATATCGGGCAACCAAATTTACCTTTTGTAACACATCCAGCTAGATTTCCATAAGCTGGAAAATCATTAATAGTCCACATCAAAATAGCCTTTAGATTGAACATTGACTTACTAAAAGCATCATATGCCTCCACACCAGTGTCCCACAACTCCTTCAATTCCTCCACAAGGGGTTCCAAGTATATATCTATATCATTTCCTGGTTGCTTTAGCCCTGGAATCAATAATGTCAGCATAAGATTTTCCTTCGCCATGCACATCAATGGAGGAAGGTTGTAATTAACCAAAATAATCGGCCAACAACTATATCTGGAACTAAGGTCACCAAAAGGATTGAATCCATCTGTTGCAAGACCAAGCTGCAGATTTCTAGGATCCGATGCAAAAGTTGGCCACTTATGATTTATTGTATCCCAAGCTACTGAATCAACTAGATGACGCATCATATAATCTTGACTTTTATGGTTGGAGTACCAAATCAAGTATTTAGCCTTTGCTTCTATTTTAAACATCCTTTTCAATCTAGGTATCATAGGAAAATACCGAAGCACCTTTTCTGGAACTCCTTTATGAACTTTAGTAGTGATTTTGTCAACCTTCCATCTTGAGGAACCACACTTTGGGCATGAGTCCAAATCTTTAAGCTCTTTTCTAAATAGACAACAATCGTTTGGGTAAGCATGAATCTTCTCATATCCTAAATCAAATGGTTTCAACAATTTTCTCATTGAGTAAACATTTTCTGGAAGTGTATTTTTTTCTGGAAGCATGCCACATAAGATCTTAAGCAGCTCATTGAAACTAGTGTCAGTGTGACCATTAGTAGACTTATAATTGTATAATGTGACAACTGCTGATAACTTTGTGTAAGTTGTACAACCAGGGAAAAGGGGAGTTTCTGCATCTTCTAATAAATCAACAAACTCATAGTCTTTTGTTTCAGACATAATATGTCCAGCCTCTTCTTCCGCTACAAATACATCTCTATATAAGTGATATGCCTCTCTACTTTCACCCTCCTCTTCTTGAACTCTTCTTGAACTACCTTCACTTTGAAATTGTGATGTATAAGTTTCACCATGGAAGACCCAAATAGTGTAAGAAGGATCTATCCCCTTAATAATTAAGTGCTCGTACACTTGGTCAAATTTCATATACTTCTTATTTTGACAACGATTGCAAGGACATAAGATTGTTTCACGAGTTTTGGCATAGTCCCTAGCTTGTGCAAGAAATTTTTGAACCCCTTCTTCGTATTCCGGTACAAGCCTTCAAGGCAAATGCATCCATTCCTTATCCATTTCGTAAATGACTACAACCCTAAAATGAAAGTTAAAATCCATTGCTAAAATACATAAAATTGACAGTGTATTATCTCCTATTTATTTAAGGAGTGTAGATGCATAAATAACTAGAAAGGGAATGCAGAAATAAAGAGTCTGTCCATAACAAAAATCACAATTAACAACTAAGTTACAATATGAGAAAAAAAACTAAAAGAACAAGGTTGATATGCACTAATTTCATTAACTACTAATTTACAAAAACTTATCAGTTTTAATACAGTAAGAAGTTTTAATACAGTAAGAAGTTCTAATTTACAAAAACTAATTAAGTCTGTCAATTAGTTTTACATCCAATCAATACAAACATAATGTTCTACTTAAAGACCAATTCCTTACTTCCTTCCAACTGAAGGTAAAAAATCATTCCAGTTTCATTTAGTTGGAGATTGCCCATTTCTCATTATCGCTAAGTCAAGAAATGGGGTAAATGTTTGAGATTTGCATGTAATGAAAATTACATATAAAACATTGACCAAAAACTCATCTAGAATCACTAAGAGAACTAAACAAGCAAATTTTGTTATCATTTGGTCAATAATCAATATTAACCTTAACCTTGGCATTTACTAATAACATCCAAACCACACAAATAAAATATAAATATTAAACAAAATTAATTTTATTAGATAAATTCAGAACTGAATCAGATTGAAATTCAAATAACAAAATTAAACCCTAAATCATATTGTTGTAATTTCATAATACAACTGCAAGCATATTAAGACAGAATATATCCATAAACATGCTCCATTGATTTTTACTGGACAAGAAATCTTTCTTGATAATATGAAGAATATAAATAAAAATTTCAAGTGATTTATCTCAATGCTGAAACTAAGTAAATCAACACTAACAAGGATGCCCTAGGGCTTATAATGCTTGTACTTACAGGATCATAAGGCAGATTTCTGGAACTAATGCAATGCTTGTTATTACATATAGCATAACAGTCATAACACCCAAAGATAACGGACATATAACCTCAACAAAATCAATCAACACTCCACGAACAGGATCACAAGGCATATATTGTCAACTTTTTTGCTTTGGAAGAGATGTAAATAGCAATGTTATTGGTGTACATGTAATAAATTTTTACTAAAATTCTAGAAGACACAAGATAATAATTTTCTACTAAAAAATTTCAGAAAATACAAAATGAAACTGAAAATGTTAAGCTGAACATGCATTACTTCTTTGAAAAGGACTATCCAGCGAAATTACATGAAGAAATTTTGGGTAACTTCTGAAATTACATGAAGAAATTACTTGGATAACTTTTGAAATTTTGGGATTACTAAGAAGAAATTACATGAAGACCAACCTCGGATGCCCGATCACGGAGGAGCAGGAACCGGACGAGCAGGACCGGGAGAGCAGCAAATAGCGGGAGTGAGCACCGAGCGAGCATCGGTGAGCGCGAGGAGAGGAGCGAGTGTCGGTGAGCGGTGCGGTGAGCGTGCACCGAGCAGGAATGGAGCGTCGGTGAGCGCGAGCGCCGAGCGAGCGAATGCCGAGCGCGAGCTAGTGCGAGTAGAGGAGTGCAGAGCGTGAGGAGAGGAATGCCGAGCGAGGGAGGGCAAGGAGAAGAGCGCCGAGCGAGGAATGGCGAGCGCGAGCACGAGGACTGTGCCGAGACATCGAGTTCGCACGGAAAAAACCTAGCTGCCGAAACTTCTGCCGAGAGCCCGAGCGCCTAATTTGCGCGGACAGGGAAATATTTTGCCTAATCTTTTAACAGCGCGCACATAACTACGCTATTAAAAATAATTTTTTAATTTATAAATAATTTTTTTTAACAATGTAATATTTTTGCACGTTGCGAAAAATAGTTTTCGCAGCGCACAATTATTTGTGCGCTGTTAATTGTAAAATATGAAATATTATCCGCAGCGCACTTAATTAGGCGCGCCGTAAAAACTATTATTGACATCACACTATAATTGTGCGCTGTTAATAACGTGCTGCGGAAAGTCATATTTGTTGTAGTGTTTCTTCATCCCACGTGCCCGCCACGGGCTATTCAACCGCATCACAAGTCTCTCCTTTCAAGTCTGATTGAAGGAAGAGTGACTGACTCATCGACTAGTGAGGAGATGAAAAAGCTGAGTTCCTGCAGGACTTTGTATCCGTTACTGCTCCTTCAGTAAGGGGTCCTCGGATTACAATCTTTACCCCGAGTTCTGAGAAATCCCCTTTTTGGTTTCATCCTTCCCAAAAGGCTTCTACGACTCTTGAGGTATTATAATGATATATGTCTCTCCGTTATAAAGGCACATGGTGCTCTTTCTGATGGCAGTAAGGTACCTCCACAAATGCCTCGTCGCCACGTGCTTCAGCGGCCCTCTCCACGAACTCTTACTGACGTGCGCCGCTGTAGCTGGCTCACGTCAGGCGGCTATCCCTGGCGCAGCAGTTTCTCTCTTTCCACGTGCCTCTTCCCTATGGCGTTTAGGCAGGCGGCGTCTTGGGTATAAATGGGGGAAGACGAGGATGTTAGGTCCACCTATGACTTCGTGGCTGGGTGCACTTCGTCTTCCTTTCTTCCCATAAGGTCTCTTTCGCCCGTAAGTAGTTTGTCTCTTTCTTGTCTCTTCCTTTAGGAACTATGGAAGGTTATCGAGCAGAGTGGTATGAGTCTGCCTCCTCGAGAGTGAGACCGGAGGCTCTGCAGGCGGCGATCGAGGCCTACGGTATCCCGGCCGAGATGGCGGTGGTTATCCCCAAGGTAGACCAGACGACAATGGAGTCTCCTGCAGGCATGTCGACCTTCTTCTTAGGATAGGTGGAGTTAGGACTCCGTTTCCCTATCCCCCCTTTTTTCTTGAATATAGCCTCCTACTTTAATATACCTCTCCACCAGATGGCCCCTAATACCTTCGCTCAGATGGGGGGGGGGGCGTATATTGTCTTCAAGCTTTTTGACCTCCCCCTGTCGCCCATCTTTTTCATTCCTTCTTTGTCCCGATCGGTTCTAGGAGAGTCTTCAGCTTCTTGGCCCGACTAGGCCATAAGTTTTTAGGGGGGTTTCCCTCTTCGCACAAAGGGTGGAAGGAAAGGTTTTTCTTCATCCAACTGTCTGCATTGCCCTTCAGTCCCCTTCGTTGGATAGAGGCTCTCCCCAATCCTTGATAAGCCCACAATTAGTGTCACAATGAGCCTCAAATTTGAATTTATAAATTGAAAACCCGTAGCTCACAAAACTAAGTGTAATATAGGGGTCTGAAGTCGTATTTTTCCAAGGACTAGCTAAGAATGCTTAACTCAAGCTAGCATTCATCATTTTCTGTTTTGGGTTTTCAAGTGAAATGGGTATTTCTGGAATAATGAATGAAATTATAGTTGGAACAGAAAAAACTCAGCTAAATCAGAAACTAACTCGAAATTGCGGAAACTACACTTATCCCTATTTGAAAACTAAGCAATTCAATTTGAAACTATGAGATTGAAATTCAAGAACTAATATTGAATGCAGGAAATCTGTAACTAATTGCAGAATTGTGAAGTCTGAAACAAAATTTACTAAAGGAATAGGACTGAAACGTAGTTGATGTTGGTGACCAGATGGCTAGAGAGGGGGGGGGGTGAATATAGCCAATCACTTTTTCTTCGAGACGTTAGCAAATTTCTGCACTCGAAGTTGTTAGTAGCACAGCGGAAGTATGGAAAACAGAATGTGCAGAAACTAAAACAGAAAACTAACTACCAAGATTAGCAAGATCGCTAACAAGGAGATTTACAAGGTTCGGGGATAACTTGCCCCTACTCCTTGGCGTGCCCTTAAGGTGAGCGATCCCTTGATCGTCGGCAGATCAAGCACCGGTTACACCGGATAAATCAGCAACCTCCTTCTCGGTGGAGAAACCTCCCCACAGTGTGTTTCAAACAAGGATATAGTTTAAGCACAAAGAAACAACAAGAAGGATCTTACTCAAACACTTCGCAAGGACAAAAACACAGCAAGCTTCCCTGAGCTCCACCCAGTGGCGATCTCACGCAAGAACCCTTCTTCGTGTCTTCCCACTGTCGGACTCCAAGCTTCTTGTTTTCTCCTTCAAGCGCTCAAGTAATGGATGATTTCTTTTCGATCGCTTGCTCAGAATGATGGAAACTTCAAGAACACAGCAAGCCTGATGTGGAGAACTCAAGGCACAGGAACTCAAGAACACAAGCTGTAAGCTTTCGAATTTTTTAACTCTTCTTCACCGAAGCTGTCTCCCATTCCTTTTGTTTCTCCACTAAGCATCAAGTGACCTCATCTCCAGCAGCCTCCAGCTGCCTCACTGCCAACGCCAGCTACACTGAACCCTTACTGAACTTCCTGAGCTCCCTCAGCCAAGCTTCAGTCAGCGGCTTTAGTCCTGTAGCTCCAGCCGTTGCAACCTGAGATGAGAAATGGACAAACCTGCTCCAAGGAAAGCCTCCATTGACTTCTCCTTGAGTGTTTGAATCCTCCCCTGTCACCTGCAGCTTAATCAGACTGTTAGAGCAGTATATCACACAGTAAATCAAGTATCCGAGGCAAACATCAGCGAATCGGATACGGTCAGACGCGATCAGAGCGTCTGACAGTGCAATTTGAATTAAAGTGATCGGTCACCCGACCGATCAGAGAGACTCCTGATCGGTCACCAGACCGATCAGACTAGGTCCAGACCGATCAGGCTCTGTCCTGATCGGTCCCCAACGCTCAATCAGAAATCGCGATTTCTTTGTGACTTCTCCTGGATCGATCACCGGACCGATCCCAGGTTGTGGATCGATCACCCGAACGATCCACCCCTTTCTTGGGCGATTTCTGAGCTTCACAGTCCAGACCTCCTGATCGGTCATCAGACCGATCAGGCAGCCTCCTGATCGGTCACCAGACCGATCAGATCATGACCAGACCGATCAGGCTAGAGCCTGATCAATCATAGTGAGGAACCTGCGATGATGGATCGTTCTCCGGAACGATCTGTACAGTGATCCTGATCGGTCTCTAGACCGATCAGGTTCAGATCAGCAAGGGAACTCAACCTCAACTATTCGCTCCTTGATCGGTCACCCGACCGATCAGGAACCAAGCAGTAGGTGAAACACACACTCCCTGATCGGTCACCGGATCGATCAGGAGCAGTACAGTAGGTTCCCAACCTCACTGTGTGCTCCCTGATCGGTCACCAGACCGATCAGTCATTTCTGGATCGGTCACCAGACCGATCCACGAAGAAGCAGCGTGCCAGAATCCCTGACCGATCACCAGACCGATCTAGGGACGTAAACTTAGCCCTCCAAGCTAAGTTCTCTTCCACCTTAGCCCTCCAAGCCAAGGATTTTTCATCTAACTCTCTAAGTTGGGAATTTGCACCTAACCCTCCAAGTTAGGACTTTTCACCTAGCCCTCCAAGCTAGGACTTTTCACCTAGCCCTCCAAGCTAGGACTTTTCACCCAACCCTTCCGAGTTAGAACTTCATCCAACCTAGCCCTCCAAGCTAGGCACCTGACCCTCCAAGCCAGGACTTTTTCACCTAATTCTCCAGGATGGGAATTTGCACCTAACCCTCCAAGTTAGGACTTTTCACCTAGCCCTCCAAGCTAGGACTTTTCACCCAACCTTTCCGAATTAGGACTTTTCCAACACCTAGCCCTCCAAGCTAGGACTTTTCAACACCTAACCCTCCAGGTTAGGATTTTCCAGCACCTAGCCTTCCAGACTAGGATTTTCAACACCTAACCCTCCAGGTTAGGATTTTCCAACACCTAGCCCTCCAGACTAGGATTTTCCATACCATGCCTGATCCCCGATCAGGACTTAATCATAATCAATAATCATCCACCTAAACTTAAATCGGTGTCAACACCAAAACAACAATCAGGGCCAGACTGCATCAACAATCTCCCCCTTTTTGTTGTTTGACAACCCGATCTAAGTTTAGGGATCTCAATCAATACTTTTCAACTTTAGAATCATAGGGGAATCCAGATCCTCCCCCTACAACATGATCATCCTAAACTTAACATGATCCACACTCTCCCCCTTTGTCGAACACCGAAAAGGGGCAAGAGGGACTGTTAAGATTAAAACAAACTCCCCCTCAACCCTAGGGGTATCCCAAATCAACAAAGATGTGATAGGTTGTTGGATAACCATACGAACACATGTGAAAAAGATAAAGCAAGATATAGCAATCACATGCATCATATAAACACGAATTATCAACTCGCAAAGCATGCCATAACATGTATATGTATCAGGTAGACATGACATTACAAGCATGAACATGGCAGTGTAGCAAACATGCAGATCATAGTCATATAAACAACATGACATCAACAATAGGCATACTATCATGAGATAAAAACATAATCATGACAATATAGCACAATTTCAAATAGTAGTCACCATAGCATCAACAAACAGTAACATCCTAAGCAAGATAGAACAGACAAAAGTCAGGACGTACACAACCATCAAAAACATCAAACACGAACACAGAGCGGTCAATCGTCAGCTGGATCATCGTCCAAATCATCAATGTAGACGATATCTCCTGGTGAAGGGCCACTGGGAGATGCACCATCAGGAAATATATAATGATACCATTCTTCATACCATCTGTCCTGGAAGGAGTGTATCTCAGAGACATCAGAGGCTAAAGCGTCGAGACAGTGATCAAAAGTCTGAAATTTTGAGCGAACCTCCTGTCGCTAGAGCTCAGAGTTATGCAATTCGTGCTGCAGCATCCGCTCTAACTCCGCAATCTACCATCGAAGGTCAGGAGCCCACTCATCATAATCATCTATGTCAGCGGGCTGCTCCTGGAAACTCCCCCATGTGTCTCTGATTCTTCCAACGCAACCCTCGTGATCCGACAACAATACCAGACTGGGCCAGCTTGCGACGATCAAGTCGGCAGTCCCGTCGCACCATAGGTTCAGTATGACCCTGTGAGACATCGATCCCCGCGAACTGCAGCCAGGCAGTGATGATATGACCAAATGGCATATAGATCGTCTGACCATACCTCAGACCATGAACAATGATGGAGAAATAGATGGACGGTGCTATGTCAAAATCTAACTGCAGATGCATCCCGTAAAGCATCAGGCAGTGGAATGGATGGATCTCATCAAGACGCTTTAACATAGTTGGAAGAAGACAATTTGTGATAATCTTAAACAGAACGTAATCAATGGGAGATAGATGGAGAGCAGGAAACGTGGGAAATGTACGGGTGTGCGCACCAGAACTCCGTGGCCTGGGGTGGCCTAGAAAATGCTCATAGATGGAGTCAGGAGTGACTCCAGTAAAGGGGACAGGAAGAGGGTCAGGAAGATATGGATAGAGCGAAAAATCATTCTCGGAGCGACGACAACCCAGAAACATAGTGAAGGATGATAGGGTAAAGTCAAGATCGACACCGGTGACACGGGTCCGCCACCCCGTGCCTTCCCCATTGGCCATATTATTGTAGAATTCAGAGACCAAATCAACATTGATTGGCCTTTCTAAGAAAAGGATGTTTTGAAGCTCATAGTACTCAATGATTCCTCTCACCGTAGGACAATGTTCATAAACAAAAGTTTGATCCACTGACCGACATGGCATTAGTTTGAAGTTGTGCCAATGAAACTCTAGGGCATAGAGAATGTTCTGAAATCTAGGATGCGGGGGAGATGGAGGCCTCATAGGAGGTGTAGAAGACGAAGGGCCTTTGCCCTTAGAACTATCCTCCATAGGTTCCTTTCCCTTGGAAGACTTTCTATAGGGGGTTGAATTGGCCATGAACAGGATTTAATCAATTTTGGGCATGGATATAGATTGAATCACACATACAAAGATTGATCATCATAGATAAGACCCAATCAAAAGATAGACATCAAAAGTAGAGCAATAGCAAGAACAAGAGCCAAAAGGATCGAATTGATGGGAAAGTAGGGTCACGGCAGACACAGGAGTCACGCAAGTGCAATGAGGTCACAGTATAACAGCAAGAACAATAACCAAAACATGGTTAGCTTCACAAACACATATTATAGATTGATTCGAATGAAAAACCAAAGCAAGAACTTACTTTGGCGCCATTGGAGTAGTTCCTAGAGGTCGAGAGCAAAAACCTTGCGCGGAAGAGGGGGTCGCGGCGTAAGAGATGGTCGCAGAATGTTTCTGCGAGAGAGGAATGTGCACAGGACTCCGAGAATCCTTCACACTTACGCTCACGCGAGGAAGAGGAACAAGAGGAGAGCCTTCTTGCACACACGGGGTCGCGCAAGGGGTTTTTCGGCGCTAGGGTTCGGGAGATGAAGGTGTTTGGCGAAGTTAATCGGTTGGTGGATCGGTCCACCAACCAAAATTTAATGCATCTGAACGGATCACCGTTCGATCTGATCGCACTCAGACCGATCAGGCTACAACCTGATCGGACTGAGCGTATCCTGATCGGTCGGATGACCATTCAGACGCGCTTCTGATCGGTCGATTGACCGATCAGGACACGAACAGTAGGGTCTGGAGGAAAACTGCTGGGCTCCCTGATCGGTCTGTGGACCGATCACCATAGGGTGCCAGATCGGTCCAAGGACCGATCCAGGCTAGCTCAGTACGCTTAGTCAAATTCTGGAAGATCATAGCTTGCCTCGCTGATCGGTCTGTGGATCGAACACCACAGGAAGAAGCCAGATCGGTCCAGGGACCGATCAGCCCTATGCCTGATCAGTCCGGTGACCGATCAGGGTTCCTGGTATTCCCTGATACGAACTGAAATGTTCAGTTTCAGAATTTCTGAAACTTTCCAACGAGATCTGATGAACTTTATCGAACTTGGACATGATTTCCTGACTAAAACTGATCCCTTAACAAGAATCAAAGGTCCTTATAGGTTCAACAATCACTTTGACCCATACAAATGGAGTCAAACTCAATCAACAATCAATCAAGTAAATTCAATCAAGTTTGAGTCAAATCCAATGTTCCAATCACGTTGCCTTGATTGGAATGTCCAAGTATGATTATAGAGCCATATACACATATGTTATGCAATGGTTTTCCCCATACTTGGTCACCACCGTGATTATTATCTCGTCAACTTAATCTCTCAAGGAATGCATTGACATTTTGAGAAATTGAGTTGATCCTAACATCTCACCCCATGTCTAGCAAACAAAAACATTTTGGTAAACCTTATAGTTTGTGTGAGATGTCCCCAAAGTTACCCAATTGATTCCCAACAATTTCGAAATAATCATGAAGGATTTTGAATGCAATTTGAAAATCATGAAGCGCGACACATTCCCAATTCCCGTCTTAGGAAACTAAATTCATTTTCGGGAAGTGGTTTAGTGAAAATGTCAACTAGGTTTGACTTTGACTCTACATGAGAGAGTATGATGTTCCCCCTAGCTACATGATTCCTAATGAAGTGGTGTCTTACTTCAATATGTTTTGTCCTAGAATGATGGACTGATTCTTGGTTAAGTTAATTGTGCTAATGTTATCACATAACACTTGCACACCCTTGTAACTCAATCCATAGTCCTCTAAGGTATGAATCATCCACAACAATTGCGATACACTCTCTCCCATGGCGATATATTCTGCCTCGGTAGTGGAGAGAGCAACACAATGTTGCTTCCGACTCGACCAACTTACTAAGGACGAACCTAAGAATTGGCAGCCCCCACTAGTGCTTTTCCGGTCCAACTTACATCCAGCGTAGTCAGAATCCGTATAGCCAATCAAATCAAAAGATTCGGTACGGGGATACCAAAGACCTACACCAATTGTGCCCTTGAGATATCTCAAAATTCGCTTAACAGCAATTAAATGAGAATCCTTGGCACAAATTTGATACCTAGCGCACATACCTACAGCAAATAGTATATCTGGTCGACTGGCTGTGAGGTATAGCAGACTACCTATCATGCTTCGATATTGTGTTAGATCAACAGGTTTACCACTCTCATCATTGTCTAATCTTGTGTTTGTAGCCATGGGAGTGGTTACCTCTTTCGAATCACTTATATTGAATTTTCGAAGCATTTCCTGTGTATACTTCGATTGGTGCACATGGATACCATCGCGAGTTTGCTTAATTTCAAGTCCAAGGAAGAAAGTCAACTCTCCCACTAGACTCATTTCAAACTCACTCTCCATGTGTCCAATGAACTCATTTAAATAGCCCTTATTGTTTGAGCCACAGATTATGTCATCGACATATACTTGGGCTACAAATATATTGTCACCATCTCTTCGTAGAAATAGTGTAGGGTCTATTTGGCCTCTAACGAAGCCCTTCTCAACTAGGAATGTCGACAACCGCTCATACCAAGCCCGGGGTGCTTGTTTAAGGCCATAAAGTGCCTTTTTGAGCTTGAACACGTGGTTTGGAAATTCGGTACTCTCAAACCCCGGAGGTTGTTCGACATAGACCTCTTCTTTAATCAAACCATTTAGAAAGGCTGATTTGACGTCCATTTGATATAATTTGAAACCACGATGTGCTGCAAATGCTAGCATCAATCGGATGGACTCTAATCGTGCCACAAGAGCATAAGTCTCATCATAATCAAGACCTTCAACTTGACTGTAGCCCTTAGCTACCAAGCGTGCCTTGTTTCTAATGATTTCTCCCTTATGGTTCAATTTTTTCTTGAAGACCCATTTGGTTCCAATAATGGAGGTCTTCTTGGGTCTAGGGACTAGGTCCCAAACTTGACTCCTCTCGAATTGACCTAGTTCATCTTGCATTGCAATGATCTAATCGGGATCATTTAACGCTTCATCAATTTTTCTAGGTTCAATTTCGGAAATTAGAGCAACTTCATTAGCCTCATTCCGGAAGAATGATCTAGTTCTAACCCCTTGATAGATGTCTCCAACAATTTGGTCTTGGGGATGACTAGAGGCTAATCTAGTTTGCCTTGGAGTTGGTGGTGCTTCTTAAACAGGTTCACTAGACACAAGTTCAGCCTCAGGATCCGGCTGATCAGTGGGTTGTCTAGGTTCACCGTCATCAGACTCATCACCATCAACAACACTTGGAGTTTCATTCAAACTTAGTCTCCTAAGTTCGAGTTGAACTCCTCCTACATTTTCTGATTGGTCACTTGATTTTGGAACTTCTTCAAAGACCACATCAGCAGACTCTTCAACTAATCTAGACTTCTTGTTGTAGACTCGGTAGGCTTTGCTAACGAAGGAGTACCCGACTAGTATCCCTTCATCAGCCTTTGCCGTGAACTTTCCAAGGTGATCCTTGGTGTTTAGGATGAACACCTTACAACCAAACACCCTAAGATGTTTAACCGTAGGTGGTTTTCCAAACCAAAGTTCATGGGGAGTCTTTCCTAAAAACCTATGAATCAGGACTCTGTTTTGCACATAGCAAGCTGTATTTACAGCTTCGGCCCATAAGTAACTCGGGAGTGAGTACTCATTGAGCATGCTTCATGCAGCCTCTTGAAGTACACGGTTCTTCCTCTCTACAACACCATTTTGTTGTGGTGTTCTAGGAGTAGAGAACTCATGTCTATAACCCTTATCTTGACAAAATTCTAAAAACCTTTGATTTTGAAATTCGCCTCCATGGTCACTTCTAATTGTCTTAATTGTTAATGATTTCTCATTTTCAACTCTTCTACAAAAAGAAATAAAAATATCTAAGGTTTGGTCCTTATATTTCAAAAAGTAGGTCCATGTATATCTAGTGAAATCATCAATAATCACAAAGCAATATCTACTTCCATTCAATGATATAATGGTACTACAATCAAATAGATCCATGTGAAGTAAATCTAATGCATTGGAAGTACTTACAGTGCTTTTACCTTTATGTGCATATTTTGTTTGCTTACCCATTTGACATGCATCACATAATTTGTCTTTTTCATACTTGATGCTTGGTAAGCCTCGGACTAGTCCCTTGGTGGCCAACTTCCGGATGTTCTTCATGTTCACATGTGCTAACCTCCGGTGCCAAAGGGTGGACTCTTCTTCTTTTGACATGAGACACTTAGCAAAAGCATTAGTAGCACTTTTAAATTAAACTTGATAAATATTGTCTACTCTTGCTCCTACTAGCACCGTGTCCAAGGTATCATTTTGTCTAACTAGACATTGACTTGATTGGAAGTCAATTGTGTAACCTGTGTCACACAATTGACTGACACTTAGGAGATTAAATTTCATCCCCTTGACTAGAAGGACATTTGAGATTCTAAGACATTCGGATATTTGAATGTCTCCTATTCCTATGACCTTAAGACTACCATTGTTACCAAATGATACATTACCTCTACTTTTCTTGTGAAGTGTGGTAAACAATGATCTATCCCCGGTCATGTGTTTGGAGCATCCACTATCAACGAACCAAGTTGATAGGTGCTCCCCCTCAATCATAACCTACACAATTCGAAAAATAGAAGTCTTAGGTACCCAAACCTTGGGACCGAAAGCATCAACTAAACATGACTTAGGCACCCATGCCTTGTCAATTTTCTTTTGAGTTTTGGGTGTCCTAGATTGTTGATGGGCCCAAAATATACTGTCACGAATGTGGGTCCATCAAATTTAGAATTTATAAATGAAATGAATGCTGGAAACCCTTTTTACAATCAAAATCTAAGAATGTAATATAGGGGCCACAGGTCGTATTTTTCACGGGGCTAGTTGAAGTTGTTTGATTCGTGCTCGTATTGAGGTGTCGTTTGTGTTTTCGGGTTTCAAATAAAGATTTGGGCTTTTGAGTTCAATTAGAAATGGAAACGTAATGGAAAACAATCTGGTAAATAATCTGATATTAAGTGCAATCCAAATACTGAGTAAATGAATCCAACCAATGTTAAGCAATCTAAACAAATCACTAAGTCACTGCCGAAACCTAACTTGACTCTAAATGCAAGCAACAATTTGATACCACACTGAGAAAACTGATGTGCCAAAAGTTGACATTGAATACATGACTTTGTAGCTAATCAATTCAGCTTGGGCAGCTGGGCTTCCAATGGAGTTATTTAATGACAGGTTTTGAACTCGAATCTCAGAATTAATCAATTGCAGGAACAGCTGATGCAGAAATTACTGCAGAAATTTCAGCAACACTCCAATGCAGAATTAAAATGCAAGAAGGCAAAACCTAAGTAGGAAATTTCAGAATTGATTCCTGTGCTGGAAGAAACCAAGCAGCCAAATCCGAATGCACAAGCTAGCTTGAAGATTGATACTAAAAACTGCAGAAATCAAGGCTGATCACTTCAGATACAAGCTGAATGAAAGCATGAACTCAGAATTGCAGTACAAGAATTTAAAATGCAGTATCAATTTCGAGTTAAAAAAAATATGCAATGACAGATTGGATGCAGAACTCAAGCAAAGCAACTAAGATCAAGTTGAGTGCTTGAATCTAGTATTCGGTTTAGATCCAAATGAACTATATTTACTTGACACAAAGTGCAGAGACTGATAAACTGATCTTAGCTGTAGATAAACTGATGCACACTCTAGTTTGCAGAACAGGTTGCAGAAAAGTGGTACGCAGCAGGTTATTAGAACAGAATTGGGGTTTTATACACAAGCTGATCTTAATTTCAGAAGTAAAACCGACTGAAGAATGAACTCGAATCTCACACATTAACACACTAATTGTGATCTCCGATTGCAAGGAATAAAGTTAAACAATAATCGAATTGAAATTGAATTGAAGAAATTAGAACTAAAGCTGAAATTTGCAGGGCAGGGGCTGATACGCAACAACTGGAAATGGCACGCAAGGAATTTAACTAAAATTAACTGCAAATAAACACAACTATCCAATAGATAAGTTCCTTAACTATTCAACTTGAAGATTGAAGCTAAATTACAGCTAAACAATTAAGAAAACGAGATTAACCAAATCCGAAACCAATTCAGAAACGAAACATGTGCAGAACTGAAAATTAACAGCTAAAACAATGAAATTAAACTATCTAAGCTACTCCTCAATCTTCCCTAAGCTCAAATTCTTCTTGGTTGTCAAGCAAGAGCTGGCTTCGAACCCCTAAGCACAGCAAATCAGTGGAAATCAGATTTGATTAGTGAACTCTGCTCAAACTGCGCAAGCTGGGAATTTCCAATCCAAACCCCTTCGATCTCAAATAATGGAGCTGCGATGATGAATTGGGAAGCTCCTGAGCTCACCTGAGAACCCCTACAAGCTGCCCAGAAGCTCGGAAATGGTTTGTGGATGAGATTTCAGCGGTCAGACCACAGAGCCACCGAAACCCTCAAATAACTTTGTCCGGCGCGAATTCAAGCTTAATTCTCCAACCAAACTGACCTCCAAAGCTCCAGAATATGATCTTGATGAAGAATCGAGGGGTCGCGCCCCTTAAATTGAAGAAAAACGGAAGAAAATGCTAAGAACAAGAAGAAACCTACTGTAGCGGCGAGGAAACGCGACGCTGAGAAATGTGGCTGCATTTAGATTAAATAGGAACAAATCGACGGCTCAGATTGATCGGAGGAGATCCAACGGCTGATCTTGCTCTGATTGGAGCCAAACTTTTATGATGATGATCTGGGGTCAGGATCTGCCTCGTGGTAGCTCGGATCCTCCAGATGTGCAACGGATGGTCCAGATCAACTCTATCTGTGAATGGACGCTCTAGAGCCCTCCTTGCTTGATCCAACGGTTGATTGAGCTCTGATTGGAATGAAACTTTCAGATCTTGATCATAGAGCTTGATCAACCCTAACCCTAGCTCGGATTGCTTCAGATCGTCCCGGATGGCTCAGATCTAGCCGCTCTTGAATCGGACGACCCGGATTAATCGTAGGCTTGATAATTCGATCCGGTTCCCATCCGACTCAAGTTTGACCCAGTATGCCCTAGGTCCAGGATCCTTTCATGCCTACAAAAATATATCAGAAAATTAGTGGCCAAATAATCCAAAAATTATGTAATTTTGCAATTAAGTCCAAAATAAGAGGAAATCCTAAAACCTAGGGTAAAATCATAATTAAGCAATAAAAACATGGGTCAAACATGGATTTTAACATCTAAAATAATCACAAAAATGGTACTTATCAATTGTCTCATGTCAGTCCTAGACATGAGAGACACAAATGAGGGTTCTTTAGGGCGGTAACCAATACTGGCCCTATTGTAGACTGCCCTTTGGGCATTTAGGATCATATCTAGGGTCTTAGAGCTATTTGAGAATTTTCCAAGAATATTCTTGAGCTTCTCAACTTCACTCTTCAACGATTGATTTTCCTCTACTAACAAGTTATCATGCAAATCACTGATTTCCTCAACCTTAGAGGACTTCAAACTTACAATCTCATGTTTCAACGATTTAATTTCATCTTCTAGTAATTCAACATGCAAATCATCAATGTTATCATCTCTAGATGCCTTCAATTGATCAATTTCTAATTGCAATGCTTTAACTTTATTTTTGGATTTCTTAAGCATACTAGTTAAACATGCAATTGCTCTATAACACTTTTCAAGCTCGGGAGAAGTTACCTCTTCATCATCCGAAGATGATGAAGCCGTGTTTGTGGAGCTTGAAGATTCATCACTGCTCTCCTCTCCAAGAGCCATGAGAGCCACTTGCCTTGTGCTCTTCTCCTCCTTTTCATCATCGGATAAGCTAGAGGATGACTCATCCCAAGAAGCCTTCAAAGCTTTCTTCTTCTTCTTGGATTTTTCTTCTTTTCTTTTGGATTTCTCCTCCTTCTTCTTAAGCTTTGGACATTCATTCTTGAAATGCCCTCTACTTTTGAAACGTCGATCCCTTCGCATCATCCTCCTCACAAAGTTTGCCATCTCAGATAAAGAGGAGCCACTGCCATCTTCCTCAGAATTGGACTCGGATTCGGAAGAGGATGAAGATGATGAGACCTCCTTCTCCTTCTTCTTCTTCTTCTTCTTCTTGTTGGTCCGGTCCCCTGCAACTAAGGCAATCCCCTTCTCCTTGGGGCCTTTGTTAGCCATTTCATGCAACTCCATCTCACAAAATAAATCATCTAATTTTACAATAGATAAATCCTTGGATACTTTGTAGGCATTCACCATAGATGACCACAAAGCATTCCTTGGAAATGCTTTCAAAACATACCTCACAAGGTCGCGGTTCTCGACCTTTTCATCAATTGAATGAAGCCCATTGAGGACTTCCTTGAAACGACTATGAAGCTCACTTACTGACTCATTCTCCTTCATGGAGAGATTTTGAAGTTGGTTGAGGAACAAATCCCTCTTTGCGATTCTAGAGTCCTGGGTGCCTTCGTGAAGCTCAATGAGTTTGTTCCACAGGTCCTTGGCACTTGTGAAAGGACCAACTTTGATGAGTTGATCTTTGTTCATGCCACATTGTAGAGTGACAACCGCCTTCGCATCGGCTTCACTCTTTCTTGTTTGTTCGGCAGTCCACCGTGAAGACTCGAGTTCTTTGCCTTTGTCATCCTTAGGAGGAATGAATCCCTCCTTCACCGCGAACCAAGTATGGATATCCATCTTCAAATAGTATTCCATCTTTGATCTCCAGTACTGAAAGTCAGCGCCATCAAAGAATGGAGGTCGGGTGGTGGAGAAGCCTTCTCTCAAAGCCATCTTGTTGATAACTCTTGGATGTTAAGCCGTAAACAGAGCCCCAAGCTCTGATACCACTTGTTGGTGACGAGATGGCTAGAGAGGGGGGGGGGTGAATATAGCCAATCACTTTTTCTTCGAGACGTTAGCAAATTTCTGCACTCGAAGTTGTTAGTAGCACAGCGGAAGTATGGAAAACAGAATGTGCAGAAACTAAAATAGAAAACTAACTACCAAGATTAGCAAGATCGCTAACAAGGAGATTTTACAAGGTTCGGGGATAACTTGCCCTACTCCTTGGCGTGCCCTTAAGGTGTGCGATCCCTTGATCGTCGGCAGATCAAGCACCGGTTACACCGGATAAATCAGCAACCTCCTTCTCGGTGGAGAAACCTCCCCACAGTGTGTTTCAAACAAGGATATAGTTTATGCACAAAGAAATAACAAGAAGGATCTTACTCAAACACTTCGCAAGGACAAAAACATAGCAAGCTTCCCTGAGCTCCACCCAGTGGCGATCTCACGCAAGAACCCTTCTTCGTGTCTTCCCACTGTCGGACTCCAAGCTTCTTGTTTTCTCCTTCAAGCGCTCAAGTAATGGATGATTGCTTTTCGATCGCTTGCTCAGAATGATGGAAACTTCAAGAACACAGCAAGCCTGATGTGGAGAACTCAAGGCACAGGAACTCAAGAACACAAGCTGTAAGCTTTCGAATTTTTTAACTCTTCTTCACCAAAGCTGTCTCCCGTTCCTTTTGTTTCTCCACTAAGCATCAAGTGACCTCATCTCCAGCAGCCTCCAGCTGCCTCACTGTCAACGACAGCTACACTGAACCCTTACTGAACTTCCTGAGCTCCCTCAGCCAAGCTTCAGTCAGCGGCTTCAATCCTGCAGCTCCAGCCGTTGCAACCTGAGATGAGAAATGGACAAACCTGCTCCAAGGAAAGCCTCCATTGACTTCTCCTTGAGTGTTTGAATCCTCCCCTGTCACCTGCAACTTAATCAGACTATTAGAGCAGTATATCACACAGTAAATCAAGTATCAGAGGCAAACATCAGCGAATCGGATACGGTTAGACGCGATCAGAGCGTCTGACAGTGCAATTTGAATTAAAAGTGATCGGTCACCCGACCGATCAGAGAGACTCATGATCGGTCACCAGACCGATCAGACTAGGTCCAGACCGATCAGGCTCTGTCCTGATCGGTCCCCAACTCTCAATCAGAAATCGTGATTTCTTTGTGACTTCTCCTGGATCGATCACCGGACCGATCCCAGGTTGTGGATCGATCACCCGAACGATCCACCCCTTTCTTGGGCGATTTTTGAGCTTCGCAGTCCAGACCTCCTGATCGGTCATCAGACCGATCAGGCAGCCTCCTGATCGGTCACCAGACCGATCAGATCATGACCAGACCGATCAGGCTAGAGCCTGATCGATCATAGTGAGGAACCTGCGATGCTGGATCGTTCTCCGGAACGATCTGTACAGTGATCTTGATCTGTCTCCAGACCGATCAGGTTCAGATCAGCAAGGGAACTCAACCTCAACTGTTCGCTCCCTGATCGGTCACCCGACCGATCAGGAGCCAAGCAGTAGGTGAAACACACACTCCCTGATCGGTCACCGGATCGATTAGGAGCAGTACAGTAGGTTCCCAACCTCACTGTGTGCTCCCTGATCGGTCACCAGATCGATCAGTCGTTTCTGGATCGGTCACCAGACCGATCCACGAAGGAGCAGCGTGCCAGAATCCCTGACCGATCACTAGACCGATCTAGGGACGTAAACTTAGCCCTCCAAGCTAAGTTCTCTTCCACCTTAGCCCTCCAAGCCAAGGATTTTTCATCTAACTCTCTAAGTTGGGAATTTGCACCTAACCCTCCAAGTTAGGACTTTTCACCTAGCCCTCCAAGCTAGGACTTTTCACCTAGCCCTCCAAGCTAGGACTTTTCACCCAACCCTTCCGAGTTAGAACTTCATCCAACCTAGCCCTCCAAGCTAGGCACCTGACCCTCCAAGCCAGGACTTTTTCACCTAATTCTCCAGGATGGGAATTTGCACCTAACCCTCCAAGTTAGGACTTTTCACCTAGCCCTCCAAGCTAGGACTTTTCACCCAACCTTTCCGAATTAGGACTTTTCCAACACCTAGCCCTCCAAGCTAGGACTTTTCAACACCTAACCCTCCAGGTTAGGATTTTCCAGCACCTAGCCTTCCAGACTAGGATTTTCAACACCTAACCCTCCAGGTTAGGATTTTCCAACACCTAGCCCTCCAGACTAGGATTTTCCATACCATGCCTGATCCCCGATCAGGACTTAATCATAATCAATAATCATCCACCTAAACTTAAATCGGTGTCAACACCAAAACAACAATCAGGGCCAGACTGCATCAACAGTTGAGATCGATCAGATACTTCCTGATCGGTCAAACAGACCGATCAGATACAAACCGAAACAACTTAAGGAAATAAGTATACAGAAATGAATTTTTCAGAAATCTAACATCAGATCAATCCCTTCACCAAGATCTACTTCTTGCCGTCACACAAGAGCCATGATAGAAACCCTCTAGCTCGAAAATCAGCAAGATCCGATTCCCGTGATCAGTTTAGCTTCAGCTTGGTGCAAATCTGAAATCCTCCACCGATCTCTTCCTTCTTGATTAGCTAGATGGTGATTTTGGCTCAGAAACCCTCAGAAACCTTCGAAGAACCACTCCGAGTGCTCTGATAGCTCCGGTTGATGAAGACAGTGATCAAAAAGGAAGGAATCGGCAAAAACAGAGCTCCTCGGCGAAACCCTCACCTGAGCCTTTGCGCAACGAGATTCATTAGCAAACTTCACCCAAAACCCATCTCGATGATTCGAGATCTTGAAATGAACTTGGATTTGATGTTGGTCGCGTGAATCAAAGAAGAAAAATTGAGAAAATGCCAAGAACAGGGAAGAACTCGCGACGCCGAGAGCTGATGAGAAGTTTCTGATTTAACTAATTCCAATTAAAAATGAACGACTGTGATCATCCTCGCTTAATCTAATGGTCAGATCATCTCAGATTGAAACCAAACTTTCCAGATTTCCATCAATGGTCAGGATCTTCTTCTCCGTACCTTGGATCGATCAGATCTGCAACGGATGGCTTGGATTGCCCTTCCTCTTGAATGGATGGCTTAAACTCCTCTCGAGCTTGATCCAACGGCTAGATGACTTCTGATTTGGACCAAAACTTCAGATCTTGATCTGTGGTCTTGATTTACTCTACCTTGAGCTCGGATTGGTCAGAAAATGATAGATGGCTTAGATCTCCCCATGTCTTGATTGGACGACCCACATTTCTCCATTGCTTGATCATCTTGATTAAAGTCAAGACTGAACTCAAATTCGATCCAATCTGATCTAGGTCCGTGATCATTCAAAGCCTACAACATTATATTCAAATTTTAATGCCAAAACATCTCAAATATAAAAAGATTTGCATCCAAAGCTAAAATAGAAATAACTCATGGAACCAAGTGTAAATGCAAGATTAAGCATACAAAAAGGGATCAAAACATGGATTTAAAAACCTAAATTGATTGTCAAGATGGTAATTATCAACTCCCCCACACTTGCTCTTGGGCGTCTCGCACAAACCAACTAGTGAACTAATGATGTATCCACCTAGATTATTCTCAATCATAGTTAGAAGCAATTGAAAGGGAATTACCTAGGGTTGTCAAATCTCAAAAATCTAAACTCAATGGACTAGAGTCTTGCCCTTAGTCAACAACAAAGTATATTTCATCCTTCATGACTCATTGAGATGAATTAAACACAAATCCTCTCAAGGAAATTTTTGGTGGCTCTCTTCCTAAGTTCTAAATTTTTATGAAAATGGAGCTCACTCAAACACATCATGTTTCTTACACTACCATAAGCTTGCTTATGCTCTATTCTCCACCATCATTCTTGAGTTGAATTCACACCTAAAAAGGCTCATTTGATCATGTTAAGGAAATATGGAATGATAAGAATGAAATAGAAATGTAGTAGATGAAGAATTTAAGAAGGTGGAAAACTTGGATACTAAGAATGTAACTAAATGAACATTGCCCCTCTCTTTTTGTATTATCCTGTATAGATCAAAGTCAAGGTACGCAAGGATCAGATAGTGACTCTGATTTGTATGAGAAACATCACTGAATCCAGTGTGCCACTAGATACTGTTCTGTGCCAACCTTTCCATTCGAAGGGAAAGCAAAAACCTCAGGTTCTGTGAACATTTCATATGGCTGAGATACAAGTTGTATGAGAAAATTTATTAGTTGATTCTCTAAGTGCAGAGGACTTCCTTTTGCAATCATACATTCAACATCAGATTCATGTTTTGATTACCAAGTCCATTTCCTAGAAGCCTCTTGTAAGTGGATGCTTGAGACTCGAGCAGAGCCCATAAGACAAAGGATCAACCAATAAATTCAAAACATTCAAATTAACTCTTTGAGTGGCAGTTATCCCGAGCATTGATGAGAACCAACACATTCAGCATCCATCATCTCACTGTAATTAAAAAAAATTTCAAGAAAACCTGGGCTCAGACACCATAACCAGAAAGTTCCTTCTGATCGGTCAAGGAGACCAATCAGGACTTCTTCTGATCGGTTTGGACTTCTTCTGATCGGTTTGGACTTCTTCTGATCGGTCATGGTGACCGATCAGACACTTCCCTGATCGGTCAAGCAGACCGATCAGGGCTCCTTCTCAGTTTAAGACTTTGTTCTGCTTCCTTCCTGATTTTTTTCTTTTCAATCAATAACTAACTCTTAAATTCAGCTAGCACCTTGTTCACATCTTCCAATTTAGAAAACTAATCCAACTCCTGATAGTCCACTTCATGCTTTTTTTTTATATAACTGTTCTATTTTTTTTCCAGCATACCTGTGCCCAGCTCTTTTCCTTTGCCAATTCTCTATATCAACTTAAGGAGTTGGTTGAAGGGACTAATCTTCAGCTGAAGCTATTCACTAATATGAAGTACTTCACTTGGATTTTACTGATCAGAATTTCAGCACTAATCACAGAACTTGGCACGCAACTATAGCTTGTTGATATATCTGTTTCAACCCTCCATTTCTGATTTTTTCTGACTTCTAGCACTCTATCTCCTTTTGATATCTTTTCATTGCATGAATGTAAGGTTGTAGGAGCTCCTCGTGAAGTTATTGCTATCAAGAATTTAACTTCAGCAGTCCAATTCAGTTGCAGTTTTTCAGCTGATTCAAATTCTATTTCTGCAATTCCATTTCTGCATACTTCAGCAGCTCTTTCCTTCAGTTATTCTGCAGCCAGTTTCCGCATGCATCTGAAAACAAACCAGTGGCATCTTGAGTCCCAGGAGCAGCTTCAGAATTTTGTGGGTTAAATGCTCATGGAATGACTTGATTTCTCAGTTGTGTCTGCCTTTTTCCATTTCTGATAGATTTGAACCAAGATGAGACATGCTTCTTCTAGTATGTGTGTTGAGATGCTCCATGACTATTAATCCTGAACTTGAAAAACCATCAAATAGATGTGGCAACGGAAGTGTGGCAAATAAATTTGACTCTACATGATTTTGATTTTGAGAATTGATGACAAGCCTTAGAATGGATGGATTGTTGTTTTTGAGATTGCTTGATACATCCAAGATACATCAAACCCACTGTTTGGCCGTGCAGTTTGCTAATGCCTTCAATACATGGTATGCTGCCTTTACAAAAATCAATCATCCATGAGAATGTAGAGATCAGTTCGGTCAAGTTCAGTGGCCTTGTTGGTGAGTCAAGTTTACTGTCTAGTATGAAGCAGGAGGTTGTTAACTAGATCTGAATTCTAGAAAGTTTCATCAACAACTCAAACAAGCCCTTTTCATTCCTTTAAATCCATCAAAACAGATTGCCAACTTAACATTAGAAATTTCACAGTAACAACTAAAAATAAACTTCAAAATGCATCATTTCTCACCAAAACACTTCAAAACATGAGTCACCTCCCTCACACTTAGCTTTTTGACCGTCTCGGACAAAGTAACATCAAGAAACAATCAAAGCACCCAAGTCCATGAAAAATATGATTATGAACATGAAGAATAGGGAAGGGAAAAATAGAATATGGAGTGGATCAACAAGCAATACTGCAAAAATGATATGAAAAAGGAAACAAGGTGATTCACCTCTATAAATGTGGTCCAATCATAGAACTATAATTTTGAAAGAACCTAAGCAAGTTCTAGAGTACAATCACATGTGTGTATCTCAAAAACAAGGCCAAATCCTCACTAGATAAAAAGAATTCATCTCAAATCATCAATCTAGAGTCCATAACTAAGTAGTAACTCAAGTATCCAAGAATTTTCATCCATTGGCTCAAATCCTAAGTTTTAACAACCAAATTTAATTCACTTTAAAAGGATTTTAAAATGATATAAAGAAAACCTAGAGGGATACATTTATTCCAAATCATGCATGAAACAAAATGCTAAAAAAAATAAAATGATATCTACAATGAATCTTTATGCACTCTACACTACCTAAGCATTTATTAACAAAAACTCTCTGTAAGAGAAAAATTTTACTGCTAGAAAACATAAAAATGGTATATACAATGAAATCAAAGTGTAAGAAAGATCAAACTCCCCTTTAAGTTGGGTAGATAGCATCTTTAATATCCAATCCATTCACATCTAACTCCTTCACTTCTTCAAAATATTTCTTGAGCCGGTGGCCATTAACTTTCCATGTAAGATCATTAGCCTCATCCTTAATCTCAATAACACCAAAAGGAAAAATATTAGTAATAAGAAATGGACCTTCCCATCTAGACCTCAACTTACCTTTAATTAATTTGAGCCTTGATTTGTACAAGAGAACTTTATCACCAATTTGAAACTCATTCTTCACTATATGCTTATCATGAAAGTTCTTAGTCTTCTCTTTGTAAATCCTTGAGTTTTCATATGCTTCTAATCTTATCTCCTCAAGTTCTTGAAGTTGTAGCTTTCTTTCTTCTCCCACTTTATTAGCATCAAAATTGCAAGTCTTCATCGCCCAATAAGCTCTATTCTCTATCTCCATGGGAAAGTGACAAGCTTTCCCATAAACAAGTTGGTAGGGAGACATTCCAATAGGTGTCTTATATGCCGTCCGATACGCCCACAATGCATCATCAAGTCTTTTGCTCCAATCTTTTCTACTAGGCCCCATGGTCTTCTCCAAGATTGCCTTAATCTCTCTATTTGATACCTCGGCTTGTCCATTAGTTTGGGGGTGGTAGGAAGTAGACACTTTATGCAAAATCCCATATTTGTTGAGTAAAGCCTTCATGTGCTTGTTGCAAAAATGTGAGCCTTGATCACTTATAATAGCTCTTGAAATTCCAAACCAATAAAAAATGTGTGACCTAACAAAACTCACAACAACAAAAGAATCATCAGTCTTGGAGGGAATGACCTCCACCCATTTAGATACATAATCAACAGCAAGTAATATATACAAAAATCCACAAGATGCAGGAAAATGTCCCATAAAGTCTATCCCCCATACATCAAAAATTTCATAAAATAGCATAGTTTGTTGGGGCATTTCATTCCTAACTCCTATGTTTCCTGTCCTCTGACATCTATCACAGTTTTTATAAAATAGATAAGCGTCATGGAATAAAGTAGGCCAGTATAATCCACATTCTAGTACTTTCCTAGTGGTCCTCTGTGGGCCAAAATGTCCTCCACAGACTGACGAATGGCAAAGTGTAAGAACTGAATGAAACTCATGATCAGGTATGCATCTTCTAATTATTTGATCACTACAAAATTTCCACAAGTAAGGATCATCCCACACATAAAATTTAGCATCACTCTTAAATTTATCTTTCTGAGCTTTAGTAAATTGTGCAGGAAAAACATTAGCTACTAAATAGTTAACTAGATCCGCATACCATGACAACTCACCATGCACCACTAAGAGGTGCTCATCTCTAAAATCATCATCAATAGTGGTAAGGTATCCATCTCCCTCTATCCTGCTCAAATGATCTGCCACCAAGTTCTCCTTTCCACTCCTATCTCGAATCTCCAAATCAAACTCTTGAAGTAGAAGCATCTATCTAATCAATCTGGGTTTTGCATCCGGCTTCTTCAGAAGATACTTCAAGGCTGCATGATCAGAAAATACAATCACATGAGAACATAGCAAATATGATCTAAATCTATCCAAAGCAAAAACAATAGAAAGGAGCTCTTTTTCTGTGGTGGTATAGTTAGCCTGAGCATCATCTAAAGTCTTGGAAGCATAGCAAATAACATGTGGCGCTCCATCTACCCTCTGTGCCAGTATAGCCCCTACAGCAAAATTTGAAGCGTCACACATCAACTCAAAAGGTAGAGTCCAATCAGGAGGCCTAATAATAGGAGCTGAAATAAGATCCTCCCTCAATCTCTGAAAAGCTCCCTTGCATTTTTCATTAAAGCAAAAATCCACATCCTTCTGCAAAAGTCTAGTCAAAGGGCGAGCAATCTCACTGAAGTCTTTAATAAACCTCCTGTAAAATCCTGCATGGCCAAGGAATGCTCGAACATCTCGTACGCATACGGGGTAAGATAGAGAAGATATAACACTAACTTTAGCAGGATCTACTTCAATGCCTTTCCTAGAGATTATATTTCCTAAAACAATCTCATGCTCTACCATAAAATGACATTTTTTAAAATTCGGGACAAGATTAGTTTCACTGCATCTATGTAGTACTCTAGACAGATTATCCAAACAAGTTTAAATGATGTGCCAAATACAGAAAAATCATCCATGAATATTTCCATGCAGTGTTCTAGTAACTCACCAAAAATACTCACCATACACCGCTGGAAAGTCCCTGGGGCATTGCAAAGCCCAAATGACATACGTCGATAAGTGAATGTACCGAAAGGACAAGTGAAAGTGGTCTTCTCCTAATCCTCCGAATCTATACAAATCTGAAAATATTCTGAATATCCATCTAGGAAGCAATAGTGAGACTTCCCTGCCAACCTCTCAAACATCTGATTAATAAAAGGCAAGGGATAATAGTCAATCCTCGTTACTTGGTTCAACTTCCTGTAATCTATACAAACTCTCCATGAATTCTTCATCCTGGTAGGTACTAACTCATTACTCTCACTAGCCACCACTGTCACTCCTGACTTCTTAGGAACCACATGAATAGGACTAACCCATTTACTGTCAGAAATAGGGTATATAATGTCTGCCTGTAAAAGTCTAGTCACCTCTTTCTTTACAACATCTAGAATCAGTGGATTTAACCTTCTCTGTGGCTGCCTGACTGACCTCACATTCTCCTCTAGAAATATCCTGTTCATACAAATGGTGGGCTAATACCAGGTATGTCAGCTAATGTCCACCCTATAGCTCTCTTATGCCGTCTCAAAACTTGCAAAAATTTGTCCTCTTGCTTCGAATCCAAGTTCTGGGCAATGATGACAGGTAAACACTGCTCCTCTCCCAAATAAGCATACTTCAAATGTTCTGGCAATGATTTCAACTCTATCTGTGACTGCTCGGTAGGTATGGGTGATCCCTGGGGCTCAGTGCAATCCCCTACACTCTCAAACCTATCCTCTGAATCTCCTAGTATGTCAATCAATATAGGTGATCCCTGGGGCGCAGTGCCATCCCCTACACCTATAGAATCATCTCCAACTGTGAGTGAATCAAATACAATCTTCAAATCAACTGCTTCTATAGCTAATGCATCCTCTACCTCATCTGAGCTAAAATATCCTCTATGAATACCAAATGAAACTCTATCAGCAAGTAAATATGCATCAACTAACTCATCTAAAATATCCATGCTCATGATAAAATGATCCTCTCTGGGGTTCTTCATAGCATCAAAAATACTAAACTGAACCACTGTGTCTCCTATCTCCATAGAAAGTGTGCCTGCATATACATCAATCTTCGTCCTTGCAGTCTTCAAGAATGGTCTCCTAAGAATAAGTGGTGATCTATGTGCTAGATAATCCCCCTCCATGTCTAAGATATGGAAGTCCGCAGGAAAAATCAACTCCTTCACCTTCACTAATACATCTTCAATGATTCCAGCTGGGTGAGTTTGACTCCTGTCTGCTAGCTGAATAACCACTCCTGTAGGTTGCATAGGTCCAATGCCAAGCATATGAAAAATTGATCTAGGCATCACATTAATAGAAGCTCCCAAATCTAACATAGCATCATGAAAAAGATTTCTCCCAATCTCACAGGATACAGTGAATACTCTTGGATCTTCACATTTCTGGGGAATTGAATGAATAAAGGCTGAGACATTCTTTCCTAAACTGACCAATTCATTCTCCTTTAGATTCCTTTTGTGCATACACAAATCCTTAAGAAATTTGGCATACTTAGGTATTTGCTTGATCATGGATAACAATGGCACATTTATTTCCACCTTACTGAATAGTTTCACAAGCTATTGATACTCCTTTGCCTTCTCCTCCTCTACATATTTTTTAGCTTGAATCTTATGCTGTGGAAAAGGTAAAGGAACCCTTGGTTCCTCTACTTGAGCTGAAATTTGTGGAAATGAGTCTTGAGCAGGAATTTCAATTGGTATAGCTGCTGTAGGTATCTTGTTTTTACTGGTTTCTCCTTGTTCTTCCACCAAAATCGAAGGATCAATAGAAGAAGGACTTAGGCTTGAACTAGGGTCACATTCAACTGTTGTAGAATCCATTTTTGGACTGTTTTGAGCTGGAAAACAAGTTGCTGAAAATTTCTCAGCAAATTCATCCCTTTGAGTATTTAGACTTGAAGCCACTTTCCCACTCTTCAAAGTTATTCCACTAACATTTCCCTTAGGATTAGGAGTTGCTTGAGAAGGCAATTGACCCGATCCTTGGGTTTGCAATTGATTCATTCCACTCGCTAGTTGTCCAATATGTCTTTCAATGTTTTGAAGGGTGGAATCATTCTTTTGTTGCGCTTGTTGTTGTTGTAGGATTTGTTGCATCATCTCCTCAAGCCTCTGTTGCTGTGCATTAAACCCACTAGAGTTCCCAAAGCCTCCTTGATTAGTATGGGACTTTTGTTGGCCTTGAAATGAAGCATTAGATTGCTGAAAACCTTGGGTTTGTTGTGAACTATGAAAATTAGATTGTTAGGGCTGATTTAATGAGTGAATGGGCTGTTGAAATTGTGTTGAGAACTAGGTGGATGTTGTTGGAAATTACTACTCTGAAAATTCTGATTTTGAAGCTGAAAATTCTGGTTTGAAGACTGAAAATTCTGATTTGAAGGCTAATTGTTGGGGCTACTGAAAACTCTGATTTTAAAACTGAAAGTTCTGCTGGTATGGCTGTGAAGGTTGTAAAGATTGTTGGAAAGTCTGAATAGGTTGAAAACCTTGCTGATTTTGTTGAAATTGAGGCTAAAAATTCTGATTTCCTTGCTGAAAATTCTGGAAATATGGCTGGAATTGTTGAAAATGCTGCAGTCCTTGCTGAAAACTCTGGAAATGCAGCTGATTTTGTTGTAGGGGTTGTTGTGAAGTATTTTGTTGATAGAATGAATTACCATACATCAAATTAGGGTGATCCCTCCATCCCGGATTGTAAGTAAATGAATATGGGTCATTCCTTGATTGATATTGACCTCTAGTCAAGGCGGCTAATGATTCATCTTGTTGTAAATTTGGATACAAATCCGAATTATGCTCTTGACTTGAACATATTGTTGGATCGAGAAAACCGATAGAGGGGGGGGGTGAATATCGGAAATCGTTCGGATTTTCGTAAAGAGCAATTGCACAGCGGAAGTAAAAACACAAAGACACAGTCGATTTTACTTGGTTCGGAGCCTATGTCGACTCCTACTCCAAGGCCCACGGTCGTTGACCGTTTACTTTGTGCAATTCTATATGAAGCGCAATAATGGTTACAAAATTTAGTTACAAAGTAAGTGCACTAAAATAATAATAAAGAATTGCGCTCTTCGTTACCGACGTCCGGAGTGGATTGACTTTTTCGGGGCAGCGGGACGTCGTCGGCTCGAGTTGGAATGTTTCCGGAGCAAGGCACGAGCGTAGAAGAGCTTTGAGACGTTAAGAGAACTGGTGTTCTGAAGCCTTGGTCGAGGGTCCTTTATATAGGGCCTGGGGGCGCCCGGGACGTCGGGGGCGCCCCCCACGTGGCATTTGATCCGCCAATTCCTCGGTCATCGTCTGATCCCCTTATCTTCGGGATCTGCTTTGACCGGGGCGCCCGGAGCGCACGGGGCGCCCGGATTGACCGGGTCAAACACTTATCAGGCTTCGTTGGCTTCTGGATCGAGGTATGCGCATGGGGGCGCCCGGGACGCAGGGGGCGCCCGGGAGCATGGGGGCGCCCCGCCCAGCAGTTGTTCGAAGCCTTCTTTTCTTGATTTGTTTTGTATGCACCATGGGGGCGCCCGGGACGCTCCGGGCGCCCTACTCAGCCATTGCCTCTCTCCTTTGAGGCTTTCTGAGCTGCAGACACACGTTCCTTCGGTCCTGCATCCAGGGTTAGTCCAAAACACAATGCAACAATAAAATATTTATTTATACAGCCTTAGCTGTCTTGGTTCTGACTTTGGTCTCCAAAATGGAGCCCTAGGTCGAACCGATGCCTACTGTTCCCTCGACGGGGAACGCGTCCTCACCTACTCCTCTCGGGAGAATTTACCTGATGCCAACCGTTCCTCTGGTTGGACTTTTACCTGACGGTCCTTTGTCAGGTCTTGGATGCCGAGCTGTCCTTCGCCCGGTGCCTAGCTGTCCTTTGCTAGGGCTTTGTTTCCTGGCAGCCCTTCGCTAGGACTTGGTTTCATGGCAGCCCTTCGCCAGGTGCCTAGCAGCCCCTTCGCTAGGACTTTGTTTCTGCACACTCAAGTAACAACATTAGATCACAAATAACACTTAACTTTGAATCCTTTGCCAATATCAAAACAAGGTTCAATATGGTGCTTCTTGCACCAACACATATGCTACACAACCTTATTACTTGATTTGTAGGTGAAACTACTGGAACGTTTTGATTTTGGCTCAAATTATTCAAGGTCATTTGCTTCACTAAAGAAGTAAGCTCCACCAAAGAATTTTTAATCTCTTTTTGTTCATTCGAAACCAATTGTGCTTCATTCACCCCTCTAGTAGTCAGAGCCCTACTTCCAAATTGTTGAGAGTTCTCCGCCATATTTGTAATCAATTCTCTAGCTTGTTTTGAGGTCTTGTTCACTAGAGCTCTTCCAGCTGCAGCATCAATCATGATTCTATCCATTTGAAATAGACCTTCATAGAAATATTGAATAAGAAGTTGCTCACTTATTTGATGTTGAGGACAACTTGAGCACAACTTATTAAACCTCTCCCAATAGTCATATAAGGTCTCTCCCACCACTTGTTGAATACCACAGATGCTCTTTCTAATAATAGCCGTTCTTGAAGCTAGAAAATAC
>JAGFNQ010001087.1:0-10332 GCA_024364735.1 Boesenbergia rotunda
GTAGCATTATTGCCAAATGCCACTGAGCCTAGGTTTTTGAGTTTGAGCTTGGTGAACTTCAATTTATCTCCAGTCATGTGTCTGGAGCAACCGCTATCCAACATCCATTGGTCCAAATCTTTATGTTCCTACGCATAAAGAATTTTCTTGATTTGGATCCAATTAGAATCAGGAATAGCTTAAATTGAGTTTCACTGCCTAGTCTGTCTCACCCAAATCTAGGGTTTTCAATCACGTTAACCTTATAGGTTTTGTGAGACAGGTTTTGATAGTTAAAATTATTTTGAAAATTTTGATTAATTTTGAAAACAATTAAATTTTAAAAACTTAATTAATTTTGAAAACAATTAATTTTAACAAAAATGTTTAAATCTACAAATACCTGAAATTTTATGTTAGATTCGAATTTGACAAAAAAAATTTGAATTTGAATTTCAGAAATTGGCTTCCAGGTCTTGGCGAGGCACTAGGCCTTCTTTGGCCGTAGCCTTATGGGATCATCCACCCTTTCCTTGACAAAGCCTTTTAATGAAATTTCATTTTCAAAAATTCTTTTAAAAATTTCTGGTCTAACTAGTTTGGGTCTTGGATCAGTAGCTTCGGCTAGTTCCGCCAAATTGGCTTCCCTAACGTACTTTCATCTCACCTCCACCCAATACTATGTTGTCAAATTTCAGCTAAGTTTGTTTAGTCCTTAAGCTAGCCTAAGTCTAAGCATGGTATATTGCATAAATTAAATAACCAATCAATCAAGCAATTTAAATCAAGAATAACAAGTTTATCTAATAATGAAAATAGTTTTCAGTTTGGCTCCCCCTGGACTAAAGCCACGGTGATGGTTGGGCAAGATGTGAATCTTGTCCTTGGGGATCCAATACTGATTTGATCCAGTCGGTTTGTTCAGGTATAGTTTAGGTACCCATGCCTGAATTTTACCTCTGGACTGATTCAGTACAGCAAAGTATGATCTTTGCCGAGATTTGGTTCTTTAGCCCAATCCGGATCGATTTAGAACTGATTTCTGTTTTCCAAGGATCATGTCAAGACCTTTGGAACCAGATGTAAATCGTTCTAATGCTGATCTAAGATCCTTAACCTGAGTTTTCAGGGAGGAGTTTTCCTTTTCATGTTTTTCAACTTGAGTAGGAGTTCCTTCCTGAACCTTCTCGATTAAGGGTTTAGAGTCAGCTCCCTCTTTCAGGAGTTTTACTTCCTGTCGGAGGGATTCGACTCGGAGTTTGGCTTTGGCCAAATCTCGAGAAAGAAATGAAATTAACTCACTTAATTGCAATATATTAAAACTAGTTACCTTAATTTCTCCGTCTTCTGTGAAGGTCAGCTCGCCGTCCTCTTGTTCTGTTTCTGACTCAGTCTCGACTTTATCTGAGGCGGTCAGAGCTAGGAGGTTGGACTGGGGTGCCTCTTCTTCTTCTTCTGAGGACGATTCGTCCCAGGTTGCTTGCAGTGCCTTCTTTCTTCTCGTCCTTTTTGTCTCCTTTAGGTTAGGGCACTCTGACTTGTAGTGGCCCTTTTTCTTGTACTCGTAGCAGGTCACATTAGGCTTGTTTGCGGGTTCAGCTGGTTCGTCCTTTCTTCGGCCGGTTTTCCGTTTGTTGGTTCGATTCTTCAGCTCCTTGTAGTAGCTTCGAGCGAGCCGGACCAGCTTAGTTTGTTCTCCTTCTTCGTCTTCTGAGTCTGAGTCAGAGTTAGACTCGGGTTCAGGTTCAGGCTTCTTCTTCGTTGTCCTTCCAGTTTTACCTGCAACGAAAGCAATACCTTTCTCGACCATATTGGTGTTAGTTTGTTCGTGCAGTTCTAGTTCGGAAAACAATTCATCTAATTTTATTTTATAAAGATCCCTAGAGACCTTGTATGCATCTACCATAGATGCCCACAAGGTGTTTCTAGGGAAGACGTTTAGAGCATACCTTATTAGGTCACGGTTTTCAACCTTGTGACCTATTGTGTGAAGACCGTTCATTACCTCTTGGATTCGTGCGTGGAGCTGGGCTGCTGTTTCGTTGTCGGCCATCTTGATGGTGTAGAGTTTGTTCAGTAGCAGATCCCTCTTACTGATCCGAGTATCTGAAGTCCCTTCGTGCAACTCAATCAGTTTTGTCCATAGCTCCTTTGCACTGTTGAAAGGGCTCACGCGGTTCAGCTCCTCTTTCGTCAATCCGCATTGAAGAGTCTGAGTAGCTTTTGCGTCGGCTTCTATCTTTCGCTTTAGGGCGCTGTCCCATTCAGAGTAGCTCTGAGGAAGTCCTTCGGCATTTCGGGGGATCTCCAGACCGGACTGGATAATGATCCACATGTCCACCTGAGTTTTCAGGTGGACCTCCATACGACTTTTCCAGTAAGAAAAGTCTTCTCCACTGAAGAGTGGAGGTCTGGCGGTGCTAAAACCTTCTTGCATAGCCATTTAATCTGAAAAAGGAAACTTAAAGGATTTTTCAAGACTAGGTATTGGATTAGTAGTGCTGGATAAATTAAATAACGAGGGGTGTTGCACCAACCTCGCTTAACAAAAAAAACGAACGAAATATTTAGCGAGAAATTCGTAAAGAAAAAAATAGAAAATAAAAATCCAGAAAAAAATTTCAAACTGGTGGTTGCACCAGGTTTGAACTTCCCCGCTCTGATACCACTTGTTGGATCGAGAAAACCGATAGAGGGGGGGGGGTGAATATCGGAAATCGTTCGGATTTTCGTAAAGAGCACGTACGCAGTGGAATTAAAATCAAAACAATCATAGCACAAAGACACAGTCGATTTACTTGGTTCGGAGCCTGTGTCGACTCCTACTCCAAGGCCCACGGTCGTTGACCGTTTACTTTGTGCAATTCTATATACGCGCAAAGCAGTTTACAATAATTTATTACAAGTAAGTGCACTAACAATAATAATAAAAAAATTCGATCTTCGTTACCGACGTCCGGAGTGAATTGACTCTTTCGGGGCAGCGGGACGTCGTCGGCTTGAGTTGGAGTGTTTCCGGAGCAAGGCACGAGCGTAGAAGATCTTTGGGGCGTTGAGAGAACAGTTGTTCTGAAGCCTTGGTCGAAGGCCCTTTATATAGGGCCTGGGGGCGCCCGGGACGTCGGGGGCGCCCCCCACGTGGCCTCTGATCCGCAGAGCTCTCGGTCAGCATCTATCCTCTGGATCCGCTTTGACCGGGGCGCCCGGAGCGCTCGGGGCGCCCGCATTGACCGGGTCAAAGTCCTATCTCCTTGGCTTCGAGGGGTTCGGGTTCGATGTTGCGCATGGGGGCGCCCACAGCGCAGGGGGCGCCCGGGAGCACGGGGGTGCCCGACCCAGCATGTATTCGAACTCCTTTTTTCTTTACTTGTTTTGTATGGCCCTTGGGGGCGCCCGGGACACTCCGGGCGCCCTACTCAGATACTACCTCATTCCTTTGAGGCTATCTGAGCTGCAGACACTCCTTCCTTTGGTCCTGCATCCAGGGTTAGTCCAAAACACAATAAAGCAATAAAGTATTTGTTTATACAGCCTTAGCTGTCTTGGTTCTGACTTTGGTCTCCAAAATGGAGCCCTAGGTCGAACCGATGCCTACTGTTCCCTCGACGGGGAACGTGTCCTCACCTACTCCTCTCGGGAGAATTTACCTGATGCCAACCGTTCCTCTGGTTGGACTTTTGCCCGACGGTCCTTTGTCAGGTCTTGTAAACTGGCAGTCCTTCGCCAGTTGCCTAGCAGTCCTTCGCTAGGGCTTCAGTCCCAGGCTGTCCTTCGCCTGGAGCCTAGCAGTCCTTCGCTAGGGCTTGATACTGGTAGTCCTTCGCCAGTTGCCTAGCAATCCTTTGCTAGGGCTTTCTTTCCTGGCATTCCTTTGCCAGTGCCTAGCAGTCCTTCGCTAGGGCTTTTCCTGCACACTAGATTAACTTGTTAGAAAACAAGAAAGACTTAACTTTTGACCTATGTTGCCATTATCAAAACACGGGTTTGACTTAGGTGCATTCTGCACCAACATTAACCTCCTCGGTCGGCTTGTGGTACACCACCACCATATCGACCCTGACTCGCGTGTTAGATCGTGAACGTCTTGCTAGATGGGAGGGTGAATAGCAACGTTTGATTCTTCTACCTACGTTGTTAGCGTGCGCAAGCGGAAACAATAATAACAAAGACAAACAAACACTAACACCAAACTTTATGTGGTTCGGAGATGATGCTCCTACTCCACGACCGTCCTTAAGGTGGACAATCCCTCGATCCTGTTGGTGCAGGAAGCACCATATCGAACCTTGTTTTGATATTGGCAAAGGATTCAAAGTTAAGTTTGTTTGTGATCTAACAATATTCACTGAGTGTGCAGAGACAAAGTCCTAGCGAAGGAATGCTGGGCACCTGGCGAAGGACTGCCAGGAAACAAAGCCCTAGCGAAGGACTGCTAGGCACCTGACGAAGGACTGCCAGTATCCAAGTCCTAGCGAAGGACTGCTAGGCAACTGGCGAAGGACTGCCAGTATCCAAGCCCTAGCGAAGGACTGCTAGGCACCTGGCGAAGGACTGCCAGGATACAAAGCCCTAGCGAAGGACTGCTAGGCAACTGGCGAAGGACTGCCAACATCCAAGCCCTAGCGAAGGAATGCTAGGCACCGAGCGAAGGGCAGCTCGGCATCCAAGACCTGACAAAGGACCGTCAGGCAAAAGTCCAACCAAAGGAGCGGTTGGCATCAGGTAAATTCTCCCGAGAGGAGTAGGTGAGGACGCGTTCCCCGTCGAGGGAACAGTAGGCGTCGGTTCGACCTAGGGCTCCATTTTGGAGACCAAAGTCAGAACCAAGACAGCTAAGGCTGTATAAATCTAATAAATTATTATGTCATTGTGTTTTGGACTAACCCTGGATGCAGGACCAAAGGAACGTGTGTCTGCAGCTCAGAAAGCCTCAAAGTAGAGAGGCAGTTACTGAGTAGGGCGCCCGGAGCGTCCCGGGCGCCCCCAAGGGCCATACAAAACAAGTAACAAGAAGACTGGTTCGAATACACACTGGGTCGGGCGCCCCCGTGCTCCCGGCCGCCCCCTGCGCTGCGGGCGCCCCCTGGCGCATACCTCGAACCAAGAAGCCCTCGAAGCCAAGCAGATAACCTTTGACCCGGTCAATGCGAGCGCCCCGAGCGCTGCGGGCGCCCCGGTCAAAACTGATCCCGAAGATAAGGGGATCAGACGCTGACCGAGATCGGAACGGATCGACTGCCACGTAGGGGGGCGCCCCCGACGTCCCGGGCGCCCCCTAGCCCTATATAAAGGGCCCTCGACCCCAGGCTTCAACAATCACTTCTTCCAACGCTTCAAAGTTCTTCTACGCTCGTGCCTTGCTCCGGAAACGCTTCACCTCGAGCCGACGACGTCCCGCTGCCCCAAAAAGATTCGATATACTCCGGACGTCGGTAACGAAGAGCTTAATATTTTATTATTGATTTATTGCACTCTCTTTGTAATTGAAATTATTATAACCGATTTTGTGCAAATATAGAATTGCCCAAAGTAAACGGTCAACGACCGTGGGCCTTGGAGTAGGAGTCGACACAGGCTCCGAACCAAGTAAAAATCACTGTGTCTTTGTGCTGTGTATGCTATTTTTATTTCCGCTGTGCACTTACTCTCAGTTTTCCGAAAAAGTAACGACTTCCGATATTCACCCCCCCCTCTATCGGTTTTCACGATCCAACTGATCCTTCGGCGGATCACTCCCCGGATACCCTCCGGCTAGCTCGTGTAGCTTCTTGTGGGTGGAGAAACCTCGCCACAACCTTGGACACACTTCTAAGCACCAAAGACTACTAACAAGCCCTAACCAAGCTTGTTTCGTCAAGGGTCCCCAGCCAAAACTGAGCCTCTTTAAATAGAGCCCAAGGCTGGAAAACACCCTACCATTCGAATGCTCTCAGGGTAGTCGACTGCTCCCAGGGCAGTCGACTGGTCCCACTGAAAATCGACCGTTCCAGCTCAACGTTCGAATTTTCAGCCAACACCACCAGTCACTACCAGTCGACTGCTCCCAGAGCAGTCGACTGGTCCAGGGTCGACTACCTTCTGTGAGTTTCTGTGAGTTTGATTCTCCTGCTGGCAGTCGACTGGTCCATTCCCAGTCGACTGCCCAGCTTACAAAAACACTCCTCCTCACTCCGAAGACCCTCCTTCACATGTGCCTTCAAGTTCACTCTCTTGGCTTGCCCCTTGAAGTCCTCTTCCACTGGCTATCATCCCTCGGATGCACACGCAAACCCTCGTCTTGCTTCCATGTCACCCTTCACGTGTGCCCTTTGAAGTCCACTTCCCAGCTTGCCCTTGGAGTCCTCTTCCCTCGGCTCTTGCCCCTTCATGACTCAGCTGACTCTTCACCAGCAGCCTCGACTATTGCCTTCATGCCCTCTTCGTCTTCAACCCTCGTCCCTTAGATGCGCACACAAGCCTTCAGCTTGCCTCCATGCCATCCTTCATGTATGCCTCGAAGTCCGCATCCCTCGGCTCATCGTCCCTGCTATACCATGGTCCCTCAGGTGCGCACACAAGCTTACGGCTTGCCTCCATGCCACCCTTCACCTGAAAACATCAACCCAATCTATGTGTACCTGCAAACCTGCACACTCCAATACACATATCAAAACACAAGAGTAAACCAAACTTAAACCCTTTGCCCAAACATCAAAATACGTGGTCACTCCGGACCATAGATTGCCCCAACATTGCGACCACCTTGAAACCTTCCGGACGGACTATCAAAATCCTACCGACCACCAATTATCCCTCCCCGGCCGTTGCGACCGACCGCACCTACCTCCTCTCAGTTACATCACTATTTTTAGAGACCACCTATTAGTAGCTGGGCTAAGGTTCCCTCTTCACCCTTTCATAACGGAGATCTGCTGATATTTCCAAATCCCACTCTCACAACTGGCCCCTAACTCTATCCAGATACTCTGCGGGATCGTTGTTATCTTTTCTTTGTACCGCATCCCCTTAGAACCCCGAATCTTTCACTTCTTTTATTATCCCAAGAAGCAAGAGCCTGACAATTTTTTCTTCTAGGATCGACCAAATCAGCCTTTCTGGATAATGTCCCTTCTTCTAACAAGGGGTGGAAGACCCATTTTCTCTTTGTTAACACCACCCCCATCCCGTCCTGGCCCACCGAATGGGTAGAGGATCTGCCTACCCAGCACCCATGCCTAAAAACTATCGCTCGGATTCGGCATTTCGGTTGGCTTATTCTAAGATCGGGGGGCTTCGCTTCCTCGCCGGCCGCTTGTTGAATGAGGCAGTGTTGTATATTTTCCAGCTGAGCCAGATCCCTACTGCTCTGTCCGGCTATTTCGGTAAGCTCTTACTTTTACCTTCGAACTTTTTAGCTCTAACTAAGGATTTTTTCTATGTTGCAGCTCAAAACATATGGAGTGCGTTGCTTGTTGAAGAGCTCGGCTTAGACGAGGTTGAGCTAGAAGCCCGAGCGGCTGAAGAGCTAGAGTAAAGATCCGTGCCACCGGTGCGTAGTACCGTGGCACCCGAGCTTCCAGAGGATGTGGGGGGCGACTCGGAGGCAGAGCCACTAGTGGTGGACTCGGACGCAGAGCGGTCGACCCTAGAGAGGCTGATCAGAAAGCGTCGTTGCGTCGCTGTCTCCCCGAGCGCGTCTTTAGCTCAGGAATTGGTTGAGGAAGCTTATGACCTGACGTCTTCCCCGACTTCCATGATCAACTGGTCGCCCCCTAGCGCGAGTGTACCGGCCTCCAGCTCGGCATCACCCCGCCCTGACGCCCTGATTCAACCTTCCAGCTTCTTGCCCAGCCATCAAAGGTCTGATGTCCAGGCTCCTTCCTCAGCGACCCAGTCTCCTCCTCGACCTTCATTTGACCTAGAGCTTCCCTCGGCAGTTAGTTTGAGCCAAGCCATCCAACCCCAACCGATTAATCTGCATGGTCGGCTGGTAGGGTGCTGGGACCAAGGGGTGTTAACCACCCAGGAGAAGAGTCCCTTGAGCCTAGCCGATAACTTCTTCATGGATGCGACTTAGGTTTGACTCTCCCTTCTTTACTATCCTTCGCTTTGCTCCTAATCGCTCATCTTGGTGCAGTTCTGGGTGGCTTGTCGGGTGGTCATCCGATCTCTGGTTCATAATACCCGGGAGCGTCGAGCGGCTGAACAGAGGGTCCAGGCATTAGAGACTCAGTTAGGTCATAGTACTCTTCCTCCGGGCGAGGCGGGCATGGAGCTTCTTCGCTCGGAAATTGCCGCTCTGAAAATGTAATTGGAAGAGGTCGGCGCCCGATTGGAGGAGGAACATGCCACCCTGGCTGCGGCTTCCCAGGAGATAGATCAGCTCACTATCCGGTTAGAGAACGTAGAGTCCCAGAAGAGGTCGACCTTGAACCGCTAAGCCCGTGCTCGCTCCGACCTAGACAAGAAGACAACCGAGGCTAAAGCTCTGGCCGGGCAACTGAAAGAGTCTGCGGCTGCCCATCACTCGACTCAGCTAGCCTTGACCAACAAAGAGACTGAGTTGGTTGCTAAGGAAGAGGCTTTCAAGGTCCTGGAGACTCAGCTGGTGGCTCGGGCCGCCGAACTGACTGAGCGGGATGCCGAGATCAATTGGCTAAACACTGAACTTGCGGCCTATAAGGTGGGAGAACCGGTTCGGCTAGAAGCTCATCGACTGGAGTACCTCAACTCAGAGCCCTTCCACCATCAGCTGGCTTGCTGAACGACCAATATATTCAAGTATGGCATTCAGAGTACGCTCCAGTAGCTGAAGGACGTCGGGCACATTCCCGAGGATCTGCCCCCCCCCAAACACAGTAAACCCCACTCGAGTCCAAGAGGTTATCCCGGCCGATGCTTTTCCCCCATTCACTTAAGTTGTAACTCAGTTTTTTAGCTTAGTCCCTCGGGCGTGTATTGGATTTGGATGCCTTTTGTTCGGGTTTTAATGTTAGTCTTTTTCATTGCTATCCTTCCATGCGCCAATGTGTTCTTGTTTGACTGCTTGATCGATCGGTTAGTAGGGTTCATCTACCCAAATTTCTTAGTTTGTCATTCGTCTGTTGATGCTCGGGCCTTCTCCCCTACGCTCAGGATTACCATAGATACGACTTATAAGCTAGTTTAGGTCCTTTGGATTGTTAACCCTTCGTGCTGGGTTATTCGGTCGGTCATGTTATTTGGTAAACCCTCGAGGTCCTAATTGCCCTTGGTTAGGGTTCGATGGTTACCCCTTCAAATAGACATTACTCGTGCCCTTCAGGGCACGGGTCTGCTCGGGATCGGTTGTTTGGTTCTCTACCTTGTCCAAGCCAATTATGACTCTTGTTCAGCCATTCGGCCATTTTATTCGGCTCGGGTCGGTCTAGGCTCCCTTTCAGTTACTCGGCTCTTTTATAACTCGGTGAGGCAAGTCCAGACGTCACTCGGTCATCCTAATCAGGCATGGAAAGCCACGCCCGACCAACACCGGCTCGGCGAGTTCGTGGGAGAAGACCAACTTATAACTCGCGGGGGTGAGAGTCTAGATGCCGCTCGGCTAACTCGACTGAGTGTGGACAGTCACGCCCGACCGGCACCGGGGTCGGTGGGTTCATGGGAGCAGACCCACTTATAACTCGTGGAGGCGAGAGTCTAGACACTGCTTGGCTAACCCGACCGAGCGTGGACAGCCATGCCCGACCGGCACCGGGGTCGGCGTGTTCGTGGGAGTAAACCCACTTATAACTCGTGGGGGCGAGAGTCTGGACATCGCTCGGCTAACCTGACTGAATGTAGGCAACCATGCCCGACCGGCACCAGGGTCGACAGGTTCATGGGAGCAGAACCATTTATAACTCGCGGGGGTGAGGGTCTGGACGCCGCTCGGCTAGCTCGACCGAGCGTGGACAGCCACGCCTGACCGGCATCGGGGTCGGTAGGTTCATGGGAGCATACCCACTTATAAATCGTGGGGGCGAGAGTCTAGACGCCGCTCGGCTAACCCGATCGAGCATGGACAGCCACGCCCGACTGGCACCGGGGTCGACGGGTTCGTGAGAGCAAACCCACTTATAACTCGCAGGGGCGAGAGTCTGGATGCTGCTCGGCTAACCCGACAGATCGTGGACAGCCACACCCGACCTGTACCGGGGTCGGCGGGTTCGTGAGAGCAGACCCACTTATAACGCACGGGGGTGAGAGTCTGAACGCCCATCTAAGCTATCTCGATCGTTGTCCCTTTGTTTAAAATTAACGCGATTACATGGACTACCCGAGCCTTAATCATGGTATAGCTTTAGATGTATGGCGCTCCAGGGTCTTCCTAGCCTTTTTTCCTTGAGCATCTTGCAA